>LJJS01000454.1:0-98748 GCA_001447215.1 Diaporthe aspalathi
CCGCAGGACGTGGAGCGAGGTGGGGTCGGCCGTGCAGAGCGCCACCCCGCCGGCGGCGAGGCCGTCGGCCGCGACGGCCTTGGCGACCTTGGGCTTGAGCGCCGCGAGGAGCGACTCGACCTGCGCGGGGGCGAGGGACCCCGAGGCGATGGTCGCTGCCGTCGTCTTGGTCGCGGCCCTGATGAGGACCTCCTCGGTCGGGAGGAAGCTCGTCGCGAAGGTGAGGTTGTTCCTGTGCTCCGTCGGGACCGCGGCGGCGAGCTCTGCGGCGAGGGCCGCGTCGAGCTCTTCGGTTGTGAGGCCGAACCTGGGCCGCGATATCAGGAGGGCGTTGTAGGGTTGTTGGGCGGGCTTGGGTGCCGCGGAGGGCTCTGCGCGCGCCGGCGTGGCCGCCTTGGCGATCCGGACGCACTGCATCAGTGTTTTCCTGGGGGCGGACACGAAGCGCGGGCCCTTGAAGATGCTGACATGCCGGTGGGGCTCCGGGTCCTGGCTCTCCGAGTCGAGGCCAAAGTCCTCGGCCAGTGCGTGTAGGAACTGCCGCTGGTATGACTTCATGGGCTTGAACCGCATGTTGCGCAGGTTCGACTCGGCGAAGACGCGGAACTCGCGCTCTTGCGTCTGGGCCCACTGGGTGTTGTCCCGGAAGAGCTTGAGCGTGACGGCCTGGTAAGGGATGTGATCATCTGTGTGGTCCGGTTCCACGTTCAGCGCCTCGGCAAGCTGACGGTTGCGCTTCTGCCGCGCACACTCGTCGTCGCATTTCAGGGGCTCCCGTTGTGGTCCTTCCGGATTGATTCGGGTAGAGAGGCACTTGACTTTCTGTTTCCGCCGCTGGCAGTCGCAGACGAGGAACGTCTCCGACTGGCATGGTCTGTCTTCGTTGCAAGGTAGTGGTGCGTGACATTCGTCAACACATTCGTGTCCCTGAGGGCAAGACCGTCTGGCCTTGTTGCACCGCTGCGAGCAATGCGTGCCGGGAATTTCTACGTCTTCACACTCGCCTTCTCGATGGCAGGGCTTTTGACACGTGTGTAGACTAATTGAGATGTCAGCACTGTTGAACCGAGGCATGAGCTCACCGCGTCGTAGAACCTACCGGCATTTCAGCTCCTTCAGACAGGGCCGGCCACAGCGAGGTTCCTCAAACCAGCACGGCTGGTTCTTCAGCACCTCTTTGCCGCAGATACAGCGCTTTTCAACCAAGAATGGGCATTTCGGACACTCCACATCATCAGGGTGGCACTGGTGCTCAACCTGGGGGTGGTTGCATGTCGTACGGCGTCGGGTGCACGGAAACCTGCACTGAGGAGGTTGGGTTCCACACTTGGAAACCAAGTCAGTAATTGTCCAAAAATAAAAGGTGGGAGTTAGTAACTATCAAAGGGTGTGCATACTGGTTGCGGAGGGTAGAGGCGCGTTCGACCGCAAGCGCAGGCAATTTCCTCGAAGATGGCCTCTAGGCATGAGTTGCAACTGCCTCGATGACACAGTTGCTCGCAAAAGTGTTTCTGGCACGACAGGAGACGCCCGCACATTCTAGAACAGATGTGCTCATCCTCAACATCTTCGGTGGCAATATTGGCTCTACGCCTGTTCGCCTGGCGCTTGGCTGCCGCCCTCTCACCGCGGCAGCAGCGTGAGTCGCATTGATGTCTTCCACAGTTCAAGGTCGCTCGACATGTTCGGAAGCACATTGGTTGCTGGACTTCTTCCGGCGGCACTTGCTGGCACGTAGACTCAACGGTCGTCCGGCCACATTGGCAGGAAATGTCCATTTTCTGGAAACAGGGTGGGCATTTCCCAGTATGACAGGTTTCCTGGCATAGATGACCACAGGTCATCTTGATGCCACACGTCTGCGTGCAGTGGGCGATTTCGTCTCGACATGAGTGCCGAGGTTCTGACATGATCTCTTGCAGTGGTGTCTTGCCGCAAGGGCAGTGTGTGACCAGATCAGGGGACAAGGGACAGTGGGCTGCCACTTCGTCCTGGGGATGGCACGGCTTCTCACACGTGTGAAAGCCACAGTCGTATTTCCGCCCACAGCCTTGATCGCACGCGAAGGAGCCTTCATACCAGGTTCCGGTGGAAATATCGGGCTCCCCGGATTGGTCGGCTTGCAACTGCCCGTAGTTGTAGCTTTCAAGGACATCTTCCCGTTTGTGGCAGAGGATCTCCTTGCGTTCCTTGCCGCAGTAACAGGTCGAGCGCACCGGCACGGTACAAGATCCGCAGAGACCAGGATGGCACGTTTGGTTGCAGAAGTGCTCTCCACACGGTAACAAATCCCCGCAGATCTCGCTGCAACTGAAACCGGTAAGGTAGTCGGTGTCGACACATCGCTTCTGAGAGGTGTGTTTGCCGCAAAAGCACGGCTGGACGGGGCCCATGAGCGTGCAGGGCGGACACGGGCCTGAATGACACGACAATGGGCACGGATGTGGACATGTCGCACGTGGCTTGGAGCATGTCTGGCCACACGAGTGAGGCGGCAGCCCCGGGGTCGATCTTGGGTTCAGCTCCTTGGAACACCAGCAGTGGTAGGGACCAGGCTCCTCAGTCAACTTGGAGTTGCAGCCGGGACATCGCCAGGTGGGTTCCTGGCCCTGAGGCTGCTCGCCGTCCATCTGGCTCTTGTACCATTTCCGGGTGCAGTGGTGATGAACGACGGTCCAGCAGGTTGTGCAAGCCCATATGCGGGACGTGCGGACGACCTCTGACGAGCATATGACGCATTCATACTGTCCGTTGTCGATGTCCTCGTGGATACGCGTCGTCAGGTCTGGAGCTTCGGACTTGGGTGCCTTCGTTTGTGGTGGCCTTGGCGCAGCCTGGGGTCTCGACTTGGGTGGTCGCCTCTCTCTTGGTGGCACAGGCTGGCCTGGGATGAATGCGGGAGCGTCGGGGCTGAGTGATGATGCGGCATCCTGATCCACGGCTGAAGAAAGGTGGCCGCCGAAAGCCCTGCGAGGAGCGATCTGGGTTCCTTGAGCAGCCTGTCCTCCCCTGCCCCCTCGCCTCCCGCCCCTCCTGTCCCCTCGGCCCCTTGAGTTTGCAGCCCTGGAATCCGCCGAGCTGGAGGGCCTCTCGTCAGCAGGCGTGGTTGCATTCTCTGTCGTGATTTGGTTGGCGTTGTCGGTGGACGGCGGCACTTGCCCACCGCCCCCGCGGCCTGATGCTCTATTGTGTGCTCCTCGACCTCTTCCCCGACCAGATCTGCCTCTTCTGTTTGGATGTGAAGCGCCCCCTTGTGAGGATGTTGGTGTTGGTGCCCCAGTGGCGGGCATGACCTGAGGGTCAGCCATGACGATGCGAGTGGGTGTTGAGGAGTGGCGTCCCGGGCTCGTATGTCGGGAAGCCAGCTTGGTGAGGTGTGATGGTGCGCTTTTTGAAATACAGCGACTTGAGAAGATTGGTGAATCTGAGCTTGCAAAGAAAAGCGAGTATCGTCTCAAGTGAGATGTGAAATTACTGCGAGATGACAAGGCGAGAGTTGAAGGCGATTAGCCGGCCTGAACAGTCGAGTTCGTGGGAAGAGGCTGAGGTAATCAAGTTGGCCACAGCAGCCGCGCCGCAAAACTTTGTTGTTCAGAGAAGACAAACGGAGCTTCTCGCCAACGGGCACGGTGGCGAGCCGACTGGGTCTTCTTATCCGGAGAGGACGTTCCAGAAATACCCCCAGAGTCTAGGCGGAAGATAGGAAAGGATTTCGCAGCCGCAAGGGGCGAAGCCATCCACGGTGACTCAGAATGAATGATGGCCCAGTCAGTCTTGATGTAGTCAGGACAGGCACCCGCAAGCCCTGCAGCCGGGCCTCTCTGCTAGCCGCTTACGGGGCCCCGGCTGCTTCCCTCGGGTGCTTGGGCCGCGGCTTTGCCACCAGTCCAGCCCGGTAGTTTGCCAGGGCTCCACCAATATTCAACAACATAACAGTTTACGAATTGTGGCACTCTAGGTTGCCTAGGTAATTACCATAATTCTACGTAACTCATCCTATGTTAGAAAGAGATAATTCACTTCGGAGAAATATCATATATGATTGAAAACGTCACGTGGGACAGGTAGTCCAAGGGTAAGTAGTGGATATGCAAGTGACTGGGTAAGAAACTTTGCACAACCCAAAATTTGAATCTGCTGGCGTCTAGGCCCCCCCATTCAGTGTGATTCCTCTAGTCCACCGAAATAAATGCTGAGGGGCCCACCTTATTTTTGAGGCACGTCGTCTTGAAAGCTCTCTCTGAGTACATGTAACAAGCCGCCCACCGTGAGCACAGTTGAGGTACACTTCCAGAGACCCCGTTCCTGCTGGCTCGTGGCCCCCAGGCTTTGGTGCGTGTTTAGCCCAAATCCCTTCTGCCACAAACGCAGAAGCACTTGATATCACATTTGTCTTATATTATTGCGATTATCAGGAGCGCTGCTAAGTCAGATGCTACCATGTGCCGCAAAGGCCAAGAGTGCCTGAGAGAGACTGGTAAGCAGGTATTTATCAAGGACGAGGCTGTGCGTCGCAGCCCACCTTGCAGTCCCTGTGGGTAGATGCTTCCTGACACGAACTACGCACTGCTAGGCAAAGCAGAACAATTGGCCAAAAGACCAGAATTTCCAATCCTTTGAATTCAATGTTGGATCCCCATCATCTATGAGAGCCGAACCGCAACACTTCCGTGGCGGCGTGACAGCCAGACAGTGGCCATGCGTTCCGCCCTGGAAGCCCCTTGCCTTTCCTTCCTTTGCAACATACGAGTGAATCTTTGCTTCCCGGTGGATACGACTAATGCTGGTGAACCAGGCGGGCTCATAGTCCCGAGCAATGTATAAGTCAGTGTTGGTCTGAGAATGTAAGCGACACAAAAGATATACCGATCTTGCTCCCAAGCCTCCCTGTAGCTACAAGGCTCAGTCAAGTGAGCTTCCGGCTTTCTGGATTTGGGGCAACCACCTGAAACTGGCAATTCAGGTGCCAGTATAGTCTACCTGTCTCGCTGTTGTAATACTTCGCACAAACCTCACCATGAGGATTCCGACTAGCTCTCAGCAAGCCCAAGAACACCTTGAGAATCTGTTCATTTCGAGTATGAGTATAGATGGATCCACTCAATGCTTATGCATTGCAACCTGGGACTACACCCTGGTCAGCTTCGTTTACCGAACTCTTAGTTGGTTTTGTTTTTAATCCGGACACAAATCTCTCTTTTTTCTTTGAAAAAAAATCGAATTGCGAGCGATCTTTTTACACAGTTGTAAACGCTCAAGGACCCAGCGTTTGATAATGAATACAATTCCGATAACAGTAGGTTACGGGGGAAAAAACAGGTCGTCTGTCGCTAAGAACTCTTAATATGTGCACCTAAGCTTTGAGTGGACCCTCAACAATATCTTTGCTCTGCTCCCAATGGTATGCGCCCTCTTCTCGGGGTCTGTCCCCGGCATGTGTATAAAATCGCATTACCTCTCTTCAATGGCACAACGCTGTTGATCTGGCCTGGCTTCACCACAAAGATGTGCACCAGAATATCAGACAGTCTCTATCAAATGGACAACCCACTGCTCAGCTTTGATGGCTGTATCAGCGTCCCTCTGCTACGCCTGGCCGCCTTCCATATAGTCTCAGGTTGAAAGTAGCACAGTGGAGGTCATTCCGCAGGACCCCACTCATCAGCGTATTAAAAGCACCCGCTTGACAATTTGGCAAATCACCAGCAGCAACAAGGCATATGATTTGTACGAGCCCTTGCGAGCTCTAGCTCATAATTTGCCATCCTCAGATCATTCAACCTTTGAGGGCAGACTGCAATGCCCCACATCCCTAGTACTCAAAGGGAGATGCGTTCAGTGAGCCTACTAGTACCTGATCATGTCCGGAGTGTTGGAGAATAGGATGGGTCTGGCCGCTGGACCAGACTGATTTGACAGCTTCGTGGCTACTTTTCAAGCGGCTTGCTTCATCTGCATTGATTCATAACCCACTTATTGTTCGCACTATTTCGTAGCTGCATCCAGGTACCGTGCTTAAGTACTTGAGTGTTTTCGGTCATCCACGTCAAGGTGCCAAGCAGTATTCCATAACATCCAGTCTTTTCATGCGGTCTAGCCTGCCAAAAATGGTGTATCTCATCTCCCTAGGCTTAAATTGTATCATGGCGGAGTTGGGCGTGAACAAAGGAAGG
Organism: Diaporthe aspalathi; assembly: GCA_001447215.1. Taxonomy (NCBI): domain Eukaryota; kingdom Fungi; phylum Ascomycota; class Sordariomycetes; order Diaporthales; family Diaporthaceae; genus Diaporthe; species Diaporthe aspalathi. The sequence continues at coordinate 6,174 of LJJS01000454.1, forward strand.
AGACCTCTCTTCCCATCGCCAAGTAAGTGGCAATCCAAAACGGAGAGCGGCACTCGGGTCCCCAAAAGTAGGATAATTCGACGATACAGATGTTTCATACTTGATGTAGACAATGTTCATGTTTAGGGACCATATCGGTCCTCGTGAGGATACCAAGTCCATGACTATTACAGTGATCATGTGGTATTCTCTGCCGCACCTGTAGGGGACCAATGAGGTTCTCAAGGCGCATTAAGTTTTTCTACTTGTGTAGCCTACTTAGGTCTTGTATGAGGAGATAAGACCCATGAAGGCCCAGGTGGAGCCCACAATCTGGCAGTCTGGCCATCACCAAGACCGGAATCCTAGAAAGCACCGAAAGCCCGGGCCCTCTCACCCGAAAGTCTTTCACCTTGTCCCCGGCTGAACCAATCCGTGCGGCGCATCCAGGAACAAAGATAAGGGACACGGGAGATCCCGACAGGGACTATTAATATATGGGAAGGGAAGAGCGGTGGGACCTGACTCCACGCTTCGGCCCAGGCACCGTCACCTTGATAAGCTGACTACAAGACTATTATTTTAAGCTTGTGACCCAGAGCAGCGTTTTTGCTAGTTGCGGTAAGCACGTGGGTTGTATCAGTATCGAGGGAGGCCACATGAGGCAAGTGCCGAGGTGGTAGAGAGCAGGATGATGGTCAGCTGCGCTCTCGACACTGAAGGGGTGTTGTCCGTAAGGTCAGACACGACCCATGGGCGTGGGTGTGAAGCAGTCGATAGTCTGGCATGTAGCGCCGCGAGGGGCCATCCATGAGTTGCGCCCATCACAGGCCAGTGGGCGACGGCCTGATCGAGTTCTGAGAGGGCGACCCGTGGCCAGACCGAGCCAGGCGTTTGGCGTTTGGCGCGGCTGACGATCCCACGGTGAGAACCAGCGGGGTAAAGGTGGGTGCGCAAGGGAAGGCGCAGCTGTGTTGCGGTCGTCCAGCCGTGCTTTCGTGGCTGCAGAAGCTGAAGAGGTACGTTAGAGCTCAATGTGCAGGCAGTGGGCAGATGATGACCTGACAACTAGGCTTGGCAGGTTGGCAGGTTGGCAGGACGGCAGCAAGGGCTCGCTCGGGTCACCGGGCGGAAAAAGCAGACATATGGATTTTTTTTGCACCGCTCCGCATGGAATGAGTATGCACACCTGCGTAGGTCTGCATGCTTCCGTCCATGCAGTTATAAGCCCTGCGGCCCCAGGGCCTCGGTGGCTGCGCATGTGGCTGGCTGGCTAGAGGCGCCACCCCGCAGAAGTCAATTGACGCGGGATTCCAACGGACACAAAGTTTACAAGTATCAATACATGTCGTTGTCCGGAGGAGCCTGTGGAAACGGCCGTATCGAAAGGTGGCGGGGCCTCTGAAGTAGACGACGGGCCTGGGGCCGCTGTGGGTGAATTTTGACATATATTAAAGCCAGAAAGCAATTGGCTGTATGTTCATTTGATTGCCGACAGAGCCTAGGCGGAGCAACGTTTGGGTGACACAAACCGAAGCTTCGTTCAACGGTACCGAAGCGCATGGGATATTTCCGAGGCCTGCAAGAGGACACACACGCGGATGACCTTCGTATGCATGCAGCCGACGTCAGTCCGGCTAAGTACCCGATCGAAGATGAAGAGTTTCATTCGAGGCCGTGATCTGGTTATGGTTAGTGCTGTATATTGCGATTTTCATTTCTGGCACCAAGATTCGTTCGTGGTTACCGTGGCCATCGAACAGAACTGCTGATGCTTGCATGCCGGGCCGATGGAAATGTCAACTGGTCATCCATGAGTTCATTGTTGACCCGATGGCGGAACAGTCAGAAGTTCCGCGGCGTCCTTTTGAGTCACGCTGTAGGTTGGGGGTCCTGAGCACCAACGGGCATCGATATCTCCGCGTGCAACCCAACGCAGAGCTCCGACCCAGCTGGCGTGGCGCATGTAATCACCGATGTGACGCTGCCAAGTAGGGCAGCGACAGACTGCAATTTGCCCCGGGCGAGGTTGCTGCAACCCTGCATCTCAGCGTCGAGAGCGTCGAGCGCAGCCAAGGTGCTGAGGCTTTCGCACGCAGTTGGGAATCATGTTGGTCTGGCTGTATGTGCGGCAATGACCGTGGCGCGTGGTCGAGTCCTAAGAGAGCTGCAAGTCAGTGAGCTGGACTCATAGGGACAAGGCATAAGAAGCAAGACACCTGAGGGAATCCCATCATTAAGCTTCGATAAGTTGTATATTCCACGATGACACCAGGGATGATGCACCCCACAAGAATGCCGAGTTGACGGGGCGCGCGCTGCCGGTAGGCACCGTAGCAATAGATAGCCCCAGCTGCATGGGACAGCAATCAAGTGACTCTGGGCTCCCAGCCGGAGAGCATGGAAGACGACATGGTGCAGGAGACTGCGGTAATGATAACGGCAGTAGGGTTCGCAGTGGTGTAGTAGCAGCAGCAGATTTGGAGGATGCAAATGCTGGGGCCGCCTCGTATTTTCCGGGATAAACACGTAAACGTACCTTTTCCTCACAAGCCGTGCACAGCAGTTCCGTTTCGGGCAGGTGAGTTAGTTGCTACGACTTGGTAAGCGCAGCCTAGACTTGTTAGACGTACAACCAACCAACCGCAGGAACCGTGATTGATATGCACACACACAGCACAAACACACACACGTGTACACACACACAAGAATCCTCTGACCTCTCTCTATCTCTGCCCGCCTGCTATCTGTCCGCCTTGGCTTCTCGTCCTCTCTCATCCGGTCTCTCTGCCGGCTTCCCAACTTGGAGATGCCGACAATGGATCAGTCGGAACGTACCCGGGTATCGCTCATGGTGGAACACCGACCAGCCTGCCAGCGAAGGAAGAGAGTTGCTTCGAGTGCAACTAGCCAGGCACCTAGCGTCGCCATTCTTGCTTGAGCAACCATGGGAATCATTCAGTGGCTGGACTACCATCCAGATACTAGTCCTCGAGCCTGCTCGCGCCCCACCCAATCTGCTGTACTCGCGGTGCCACATACCATGGGAAATCTTCACGCCATGAGGCAGGACGCCGCGAGGACTCATCATGTCCCAAGAAATCCCCAGTCCGTCATGTCACGCGTTCGACATGCAGTGCTACCACACGGCCATCGTCGATCACCCCAAAGTCCCGAAATTCGGCTTGAATATGCAGGCGACTTCACCCAGCAAAGCACCGCCCTCCCAGCTCCCAGGCCACCCTGCCGTCCAGCCATCTTGGCAAATACGACGCGCTTGTCCAGGCCTCAACTCTCGCTTGAGCACCTTGTGCATGAGGCTAACCCCCAAGCTTGCCTGGGTCCTTCAGGGAATGCTGCCGACCCTTGTCCACACCTGCAGCTCGGCTAGGCCCATGTCTGCCCTGCTCCTCGGGGGAGGCCAAAACTTGTCAATCCCACTGACGCTGAGCGTCAACGATCCCCGCGCTTGGGCACGGGAGGATGCCTTCATGGCCTGAGTCTCGTATTGTGCTGACTGTGTCTGCAGACGTCGGGCGATGCTACTATCTGCCCCAGCCTGGCGGGTCATATCTGCCCTCTTATCGTGAAGCTATATCCAGCCGCGAACCCCGTCTCCCGGGCTCTCGGTTCGCGATGCACATCCACGCCGGCTTTTCTCGTTGACCCAACATTTGTCTTTTGTGTGCTCCGGGGGTGGACGCCTCACTCAAGATGAAGGCTACAGTTTGTACGACACAAGCATCCGTGCTTCTGCTTCTGTCACATGTAAGTAGCCACAGCCACAGGCACAATACCAGCCTTGTCCAGCTCACAATGTTCAGATATCCGCGTGCAACGCTGCGTTAGTAAAAAAAGCTCTGACCACACCTGCCACATTACCTGGAGCATGGCTTTATCAAGGTTGCTACACGTAAGTGGGCATGGGCTCCTCCATGGTGACAGCTGTGACTGAATTTGAGAGGCAGAGACGTTGGGAGGACAATCAGCGAAGCCTCCTACACCGATGGAACCAACATGACCGCTCTGAACTGCATCAGCTTTTGTTCATCCAGGGGCTTCCAATATGCCGGGACAGAGTACAGCCAGGAGTGTTGTAAGTCCACTCGAGCCGCACATTGTATGCGATCATATATATGCTGATCCGGATCCCGAAAGACTGCGGTAGCGCACTTGCACCCGCTACGACGAATGTTACTGAATCAGACTGCTCGTCACCTTGCACCGGAAATACCAACGAGCCCTGCGGAGGAGCAGACCGCTTGACCTTGTACTATAGCTCTCAGCCCGTGGGCCCTCAGCCGAACCCGGGCGTCAACGGCTTCGACTATATTGGATGTTACTCGTAAGTGACTCCGAGAATTCTCAGGCACAGCATAAGGGCCGCCATGCTGACTTCGTTCCTAGCGAGGGATCAAGTGGCAGAACTCTCACACACGGCATTACATCCGTCCCTGCAGCTCAGATGACAATCGCTGGGTGCACATCAGCCTGCAAGGCAGCCGGCTATTCGCTGGCCGGCACTGAGTACTCGTCAGAATGCTGTGAGCTAATGTGTCCTTGGACGCCAGACTCGCAGAGAACTCCTGTGCTGATGTTCCCACAGACTGTGATAATGTCATCCAGAATGGCGGCGGACCGGCTTCAAATGGCTGCAATATGCTGTGCAGCGGAAATCAGACCGAGATTTGCGGGGGAAGCAGCCGCCTTTCCTTGTACTCTGTGGATGGTGTGGTGCCAAGCGGCCCGACCTCCACCGCGTCAACATCCTCTGTACCGGCACCCACGGGCTTACCGACTGGCTGGTCCGCCCAGGGGTGCTGGGTCGACAATGCCCAGAACCGTATCCTGTCCTACAAAGCCCCAGACTCGCAAACACTGACACCCCAGTCTTGTGCACTCACATGCAGTAACGCCGGCTACACCGTCTCAGGGACCGAGTATAGCACCCAGTGCTTCTGTGGCAAAGGCATTTCAAACGGAGGTGCCCGGGCTAATGCGGACACGGAGTGTAGCTCCACGTGCTCGGGAGACACCAATCAGAAGTGTGGTGGGCCAGACAGGCTATCCATTGTTTCCAAAGGAGAGCCCGGTGTTGAGCTGCCTCCCGGGCCCATCGGGCAGGTTGGCAGTTGGACATATCAAGGATGCTATAATGATAACGCGAACGGCGCCAATCAGCGAACCTTCCCATGGCAACTCATATACGCCGGTACCTTGACCCCCGCAATGTGTCTGGACAAGTGCGCATCGTATGGGTATGCTGCCGCCGGCCTGGAGTACGGCCAAGAGTGTTATTGTGAGTCACACCTATGGCGTGCTATCCTTTCGTTTGCCGGCTCCGTACTGACCACATGACCAAAAGGCGGCGACCCGTCAGACATCGACAAGAACAATGCGACAAAGCAAGCCGAGACAGGCTGTGGCATGGTTTGTGCGGGCAACTCGTCGGCCATTTGCGGAGGTGAAAGCCGGATCTCGACGTACTTCTGGAACGGCACGGAGCCGCTTTACACCTTCAGCTACCCCACAGGCGCCGCAGCTGGAGAATACAGATTCCTCATCGGGGGCGTGACGGTCCCGTTGATGGTGTCGGAGGGCATCAACGGCAAGGTCAACTTCCTGTCAAAGTGGGGAACCGGCCCGTACAACGAGACAGGCGCGTATGAGCTCGACCTCACTCTGTTGGATGACTTCTCCAAGGCGTGGAGGACGTTGCATGTCAAGACGGACCTCTTCTGCGCCGCTGGTGTGGTGCTCCCTGACAAGGGAGGCCGGCAGCTGACAGTGGGCGGATGGTCCGCTGAGTCCACCGAGGGCGTCAGGCTGTACTGGCCTGACGGCTCGCCGGGTGTATGGGGCACCCGCGACTGGCAGGAAAATGTTAACGAGCTTAGCCTCCAGGTCGGACGTTGGTATCCGTCGGCTCTCGTCATGGCGAACGGCTCGGTGATGGTAATTGGCGGCGAGGTCGGCTCCAATGGCGCTGCTGTGCCCTCGATCGAGGTGTTGCCGTACACTGGCACCGCGCCTTTATATATGGATGTAAGTGGCTCTCACCTGGTGTTAGTCCCGTGAAGTGTCCCGGTGATGTTAACCCTGGTGAACAGTGGCTTGACAGGACAAACCCCAACAACTTGTATCCCTTCGTTTCTGTCCTTCCATCCGGTGGCATCTTCGTCCAGTACTGGAATGAAGCTCGCATCCTGGACGAGCGGACCTTCGAGACCACCAAGACACTCCCCAACGTGCCCGGCGTGGTCTATGGTACTCTGGGTGGCAGGACCTACCCGCAAGAAGGCACGGCGGTCCTCCTACCTCAGGTGTATCCTTACACAGACCACTTGGGGGTACTTATCTGCGGTGGCAGCACAGTGGACGGGCCGGGCAACGCGATCGACAATTGTGTGACCACGTTCCCCGAGGATGCCAACCCGACGTGGACGTTGGAGCGCATGCCTTCACCGCGCGTGATGCCGTGCATGGCCCCCCTTCCCGACGGCACGTATCTCATTGCGAATGGCGCGTTGCAGGGGTGGGCCGGCTTCGAACTCGCCAACAAACCCAACCTCAACGCTCTCATCTACGATCCCTCGAAGCCGGTCGGGGGCAGGATCAGCGTCATGGCGAACACAAGCGTCGCGCGACTGTACCATTCGGAGGCCATCACGCTGCTCGACGGGCGCGTCCTCATCTCGGGATCGGATCCCGAAGAAAAGGCCCCCGCCACGAACCCACAGGAGTACCGTATCGAGGTCTTTATGCCGCCGTACCTCCTGCAGGGCAAGCCACGGCCGACCTTCACGATCTCCAACCGCGACTGGGCGTACGGAGCGACAGGGATCCCGTTCACGCTTGGTGGTGCTGCGCAGAACGGCGACATCAAGGTGACGCTCCTGGGCGCCGTGCACAGCACGCACGGCAACAGCATGGGTGCGCGGAACCTGGTGCCGAAGATATCGTGCAGCGGCACGAGCTGCACCGTCGACGCGCCGCCGAATGCGCACGTCTGCCCGCCTGGGTGGTACCAGTTCTTCGTGGTGGACGGAGGCGTGCCCGCAGTAGGCGTGTATGTGCGGATCGGAGGAGACCCTGCTGAGTTGGGTAACTGGCCGAATTTCCCCGACTTCGATGTCCCCGGGGTTTAAATAAAGGAGGGGGCGGACATTTCTAATACACTTCTTTACCAAGTTTGCTGATTGGCGGAAGGGTCAATGGACCAGTTTCATGGCCTGCAATTGCGCATGTTCGTTCCAATAAAGTAGCATAAAAGAGATAGATACACCGAATTCATAAAGTTTACAGGAATCAGTCTATTATAACCGGTTTTACAGGCAGATCAAACAGCGAACAAGTGCGGCACCGGATTGATAAGGCCGAAGCTGATTTAGCCGCTGCGGTGCGAATAAGCTCTGAAACATGGTGTTGCTTGCGGACATATTCCTTTGGCGTATTTGCAGCCAAGCAGTAGTGCCCCAATGAATCGGGTTGAAGCGTAACACCGACGGCATCCTTTCAGCGTAAGCACGGCGCAACGCGCGAGGAAGCTTAACGCCGGTTTAACGCCAGGAGCCACCCGGACTCACAAGCCTCTATAAATATAGCTCGGGACATTCCCGTCGCCTTTACCTGCCTGAGAGAGTTCATCAACCAGCATCCACCCAGCAGAGGAAACATCCAGCACCGCACAACCAAACAAAACAGAAACAGGCACAATGTCGTTCTTATACACCCAGCTCTTCGTCAAACCGGCGTACCCCACCCGGATGCTCAACGGCCAGACGGTCATCGTCACGGGGTCCAACACGGGGCTCGGCAAGGAGGCGGCACGCCACTTCGCGCGGCTGGGCGCCGCAAAGCTGATCCTGGCGGTGCGCAACACCAAGGCGGGCGAGGCCGCGAAGGCCGACATCGAGCGGACGACGCAGTGCGCGCCGGGGACGGTGGAGGTGTGGCCGCTCGACCTGGGCGACTACGCCTCGGTCAAGGCGTTCGCGGCGCGGGCGTCGTCGGAGCTGGAGCGTGTGGACGTGCTGTGCGAGAACGCGGGCATCGCCACCGGCAACAAGAAGATTGCCGAAGGCCACGAGGCCACCATCACCGTCAACGTCGTGTCGACGTTCCTGCTCGCGCTGCTGATGCTGCCCAAGCTGCGCGACACGGCGGCGCGGTTCGGCGTCCGGCCCCGGCTGACCATCGTGTCGTCCGAGGTGCACGCGTGGGCCAAGTTCCCCGAGAGGGGCGAGCCCCGGGTCATCGAGGCGCTGGACACGGCCGAGGACCTGAGCGACCGCTACATGGTCTCCAAGCTGCTCGAGGTGCTGGTGGTCCGGCAGATCGCGCCGAGGATCCGGGGGGGCGTGACGCTCAACATGCTCAACCCGGGCCTCTGCCACTCGGAGCTCGCGCGGGACTCCGGGCTGGGCCTGGCGGTGATGAAGTTCTTCCTGGCGCGGACGACCGAGGTGGGGTCGCGCACGCTGGTGGCGGCGGGCCTGGCGGGCGAGGAGAGCCACGGCAAGTACATGTCGGACGGGGTGGTGTCCGAGGGGAGCCTGTCCCCGTTCGTACGCAGCGAGGAGGGCGACAAGGTTGGGAAGAAGGTGTGGGAGGAGCTGAGCGGTATACTGGAGAAAATCGAGCCCGGCGTGACGGGGAATATCTGAAGGGGTTAATTAGTGCTGAGCCAGGTAGTGGTCAGATTAGTCTTGGGTGTATGTGGCTGTAATAAATCCACATGTCCTCTCCATCATCGGTCGACGCTTATGATGATATGGGGCTACCTAGGTAGGTGGTCGTCAGACAGGAGGAGGTGGTGATGTCTTTGCTCTGGGGATACCAAGATGTTATATATGTCGTTGTGAGGCACAGCAACGCCTGTCACTTTTGGACCGCCCATCACAAATGTGACAGCAGGACAGCGAATGTTATTCTGGGCCAGTTGGTTGATTGACACCCCGGTACTATAGTGACTGGATAAGTAAATAATCTCACGCACAGCATTTTCTTTTTTTCTTTTGCTTTTTTTTTTTTTTTGCGTGCCGGGTTGCATTCTCGACTACGGCTCCTCCTATCAATATCAAACTGTCTTCTCTCACCATGAATATCAAATATCAAAAATTTAGAACAGAAAGGGGAGAGCAATTGAGGCTTCTCTGCCCCTTCCGTGTGCGTGCACTGCGTGTAGCCGAGGCGGTATTGAGTGGGGGGGTTAGAGAGCCTGTCGCTGCGTCAGACCCCTGCAACACCCAAAAAAAAAAAGTTGACCACGCCATCAACACACTTACTTGCTTACCTACTTACTTACTTAGCCACTCGACTTCTGCCTCGCACCGCAGCGACAATTCACAGGCCTCAAGCGTGACGGTCCGAACCTTGTAATATCTCAGAATGCACCCTTGAGCGACAGATCGCACGAGGCTGACCCAAGCTCTGCGCGGCTGCTCGTCTCCGTGCTTCACCCCCGGCTTGACCGCACACGTCCGCCCTCTTGCACGTGGACATCTGCCTCTTTTGACCACCGAGGCTTCTAATTCCACGGCCACTCATCGTATGTCACACAATCGTTCATCCGCAATAGCGTATGTCATGTGGCTCAGGCTGTTCCTCCCCAACACGCAAACACGGGATCACACCACCACCACCACCACCCCCCAGCCCAGTGTCCACAGGCTGCATTCCGTGCTAACATATCCGTAGACCTCCGTCTCCGTCTCCATATCCAGGCCATGACCAGGTCACGGGCACTGGCGAGGCCGCTGTCGCGGTCCGCCGTGCCCAGGAAATTCGATCTGGGCGGGCCAGCCCTCCGGAGATGCATTCAACGTCGTAACTTCTCGATCCTCGGCATTGAGACATCTTGTGATGACACTTGTCTCGCCATCCTTCAAACCAGTGGGAGTGGGCTACACCAAATAGCCACGAGCCAGTCGCAATTCAGGATCTCTTGTGCAAATAAGCATCATGAAGGAATCCACCCGGTAGAGGCGGTCGAGTCACACACCCGGAACTTGCCTGGACTTTTGCACCGGGCTCTCAATTACGGCCGCCTCAGACGCGAAAAGCTCCCAGACCTTATTGCCGTTACCAGAGGGCCCGGTATGAAGCCTTGCCTGGGTGTCGGCATCTCATTTGCGAAGGCCCTGTCCGTGGCTTGGGGTGTACCACTCGTCGGTGTCCACCACATGCAGGCACATGCCCTCACCCCGTCCTTGGAGACAGCAATACGTAGGACACACAACCCCGGGCAAGAGATCCACGGGCCGCAGTATCCCTTTCTAACTTTACTGTAAGCCTCAAGCCCCAACCTCGTGGCGAATTCTGGTTCGTTGAAGTCGTCTTTCTGCTCCTCCCTGGACTGAGCTTCACCCGGCCCGGCCCACCGGGTCATCTCGGAGTCTACAGTTTTTGACCGAGGAAGCGCAGGGTATCTGGCGGCCATACGATGTTGCTCTACACAAAGTCAGCCATCGAGCACAGGGTCTTGGCGTCGACGCAGCGAGGGATCGTTGAGCCTCGCCAAAAACGTTCAGCCACTGCGGTCGGGGAGTTGCTTGACAAATGCGCAAGGGCTAGTAAGTCCATCCCTCGTTTGCCCGTCTTTCTCAGTCACCTAGCCCCCCCCCCCACACACACAAAAGCATACAGAGGCACTTTTTCTATACTGGGGTTCCGGCTTCAATAGAAGCGCTTCGTGACAAGACCTTCTGTAGTCGCCTCTGTGATCTCTTCCTTTTCTGAGCAAGCTCACGATGTCAGAATGACACTCACAATGTCACAGTCATTCCTCCACAACATATCCCACCCGAAGATGCCGTGGTATATGCCAAGGAAATGGAGTTGTTCTGTTCAAGCAACCGGTATGGTAGGTCGCTGTCGAATGGATGGCTGGCGCCACGGGACAGGAAAGATGAGACAAAGGTTTACACATCATTGAACGGCTCATGGTCTGTTCCTCCGCCCCTTCGGCAGACCGAAGAAATGATTTACGACTTCACGGGCTTGGGCGGGGCGGTCCGAGCGATAGTGGCCGAGAATCCTGATATGGAGGTCAACGAAAGGAGAGAGCTGGGTTATACAACCATGAGGCTCGCTTATGAGCACCTCATGAGCAGAGTCATTATGGCATTGGAAAATGACCAAGAGCTTTTGGCCGATCCACCCCAGTCATTGGTGATATCTGGGGGCGTGGCCGGTTCCCCATTCCTAAGGCATGTTGCGGCAGCCACGCTGAAGGCACGTGGTTTTGACAACATGACCGTGACAGCACCCAGGCCTGCAAACTGCACAGATAATGCCCTAATGATCGCCTGGGCAGGGTTGCAGATGTATGAAGCTGGCTGGACAACGGACAACACATTCTTGGCCATGCGGGAGTGGCCGATTGAGAAGATCATCGAAGGCGCCGACTGCTGGGTCCAGAAAGACGGCGTCGCCTCTCCTGAGCCTACACCGGAGGCAACGGCTCCGGAACCAGACCAAGCCCAGCTCCCACGCAGCTCCGAATCCCAGGATCGACCGGTGAGCTCAACAGCGGATGTGTCTGGGGGTCCGGGCAGAGCGGCCGTGCCAAGTGCTGCTGCAACACATGGACGCGAGAGTAGCGCTGTTACAACACGTCCGCTCAACGCGCTGGCCGATCCCACCAAAAAATCGGCCAGAAGAAATGTCTCTGAATTCCGGCCATGTGCTGTTGCACCACGTCCGCTCAACGCGCTGGCCGATCCCACCAAGAAACCTCCCAGAAGAAATCTCTCTGAATTCCAGCCAAACAGTGGCGACAGCGAGCCGAGCATGAAGGCCCACCGAGCCCGACCAAACCCGCAGGATGAACAAGGCGCCCCGAAGAGCCAGGGTCGACGCTCTCCGCAAGAGGGCACGGCGCGGACCCCGCCCAGCGAGAAAGCTGGTCGCCCAGCACAACCGAAGATGTCACCTCATGAGCCCAGCGAGCGGACGACCGCCAACGAGCCATGGCGGTGGCGGGGTATGGGGAGATGGCGGGAAACGATACAGCTATTGGCGGAAACGGAGGAGCGGCTCCTTGCCCGCGCGCCCGCAAGCCCTCAAGCCGGCGAGTCGGGGACGGCGACGCGGTCCACACCACAAGCGGTTACGAAGCCGACGGGGGAGAAGAAGCAGGCCAACGACGCCGCTGGCCACCCGCTGCTGAGGGCCAGGGTCATCAAGCATCAAGGGCAGGGAGAATGGAAAGAAGAGGCAGTAGTGAAGAGGGACCAAAAGGCGGACGGCTCGAAGCCGGTACCATTGAGCGGTGGGAGGGCAAAGGATCAAGAAAAGAGCAACATAAAAGCGACGGTAGAGGCGACGAAAGATAGGAGAGCTAGCTCCTTCGTCAAGCACACGCCGCCACGGTGGGAGCAGGCAAAGGATCAAGGGGAGCCCCAGGCCAAAAGGGTGTTGTCGACGAGGAGAGACAGGAGACCTAGCTCCTTCGTTGAGCACACGCCGCCACGATGGGAGAAGGTAAAGAAGTATCAAGGGGAGGTCCAGGTCAAAAGGGTGGTGTCGGCGACGAAAGACAGGAGACCTAGTCCCTCCGTTGAGCACACGCCGCCGCCACCACCACGGGGGAAGACGGTAAAGAAGGATCAAGGGGAGCCCCGGGCCACAGAGGTGGAGGCGGCGGCGAGTGCCGAGAGGAGTGTCGTGCGGCTGCTACAGCCCAGACCTGCTGTGCCCGAGGAGAAGACGGCTTCGCTCCGTTCACGGCTGGGCATGATCAAGAGCTGGATTGGCCTGTGAGATTCTTCGAGCAGCAGGGCCCGGCATTTTTGGGTGTCGTTTTCTCGATGGGCTGTTGAGGTATCTGTCACATTACATGTAAGATATGGGATATCGCAATCCGCATTAAAAAGGTGTTTTGAGCACACGCTGTGCCATGATTCAGCCGGCGGTCTAGCTTAGAGTTGATGCATGGGAGAGTGGTGCATTGCAAAAACCTCATCATTTGTTTGTACAGGTACACGGGCGACTGCCATCTTCGCTGGCCGCCAAAGGGTCTGTCTGCTCGAGATGATGAATAGGCCTGGCGCCCGACCGTAGAAAGTCACATGCGGCCCTGCCTCTTCTAGCCCACCAGCACCCAATCTCAAGACTCGCCATGGCCCATGTCTCCATGGCCGATTCTAAGCCTCATCCCCACAGCCCCTGAGGGGCTCCCCCCTTCTACTCCAGGTTACTCGTGACATTCGTGAACTCGCCCTTCTCCAGCTTCGTTTTCCAGAAGATGGGGTTCGTGTCGTTGAAGCCGTGCCTGACCCAGCCCTCCTCCTTGACGTGGTACAGGTTGATGAAGCCGCCCGAGTAGGCGTCACGGTGCGTGGCGGCCAGGATGCTCCTGCGGCCCAGCTCCAGGGCGTCCTCGTCCGACAGGTTGTAGTCGTACTCGGCGTCGAGCACGCCGTAGGCGAAGGTCTGGCCCGAGCCGACGCAGAACAGGTTGCCGGGGAGCCTCGTGCCGTCCGAGTCGATGTAGTAGAGCGCGGGGCCTTCCTCCTTGGTGACGCCGGCGCACATGGTGCCCATAGACAGGCCCATGCCCTTGTACTGGTAGACGAGGTTGGCGAGGATCTTGGAGGCGGCGGCGACCGAGATGCGGCGCTTGTGCCGCAGCTCGTGCAGCCGGCACTGCATGCCCAGCCAGGCCAGCCAGTACTGGCAGTCGGCGGCGCCGCCGGCCATGGTGCCCAGCAGCTGGCTGTTGATCTCGATGACCTTCTTGACCGTCTGCGAGGCGATCCAGTTGCCCGCCGTGGCGCGGGAGTCGGTCGCCACGATGATGCCGCCCTTGAAGCGGAACGCGAGGGTCGTGGTGCCGTGGGCGATCTTGATGGGGCATTGGGGGTTGGAGCGGTCGTCGGTTGCGGCGCGGAGCCAGGATGAGGGCTGGAGGACGGATCATGTCAGATATGATATGGTGGTCTCGCTTGCCAGCTACCTGAGTAGCCGCGCGGTGGTTGACGAGTATGACTTGAGCGTCGAGGTTGGTGTGGCCCTTACCTGTGCTACTGGCGGCATGGCAAACTTCAGAGATGGTCCTGGCACGCCTTCGGCGAAGTCCATCTCATCCTGCTCTGTGAGACCCTCATTCTGGGCGTACGCCGGCCGGCAGTACTTTGCGACGAGCGTATCCATCGTGACGTCGGCTAGGGTGTTTGAATGGCAGGAAATGGACTCTGCTGAGTGCTCGAAGGAATAGACAAGTAACTGAAGAAAACCGCCCTGTTCAGTGATGGCGGGGTTGTAGAGGCGGGGGACGAAGACTAATGGGTTGGGCAAAGGGACGATGAGGTCGACGAACGAGGTGGTGGTGGGTTTGGGCGAGCTGATGTCGTCGGAGCTCAAGGCAGCTCCAAGCACGCGTACTGGGTTACGGGGACCAAGCACCAACCCTTGCCGGCCGGAGGCTGCCAGCAAGCACCAGCACCCGGCGGCAGGGGTCCAAAGCTGAAAGCACAGGCCAATACTCTTCACTCTGTCATCTTTCACAGGCCGAGCAGGTCAAGGCATCCATCCGTCCACCCATCCGGGTCGCCTCCTTTTGGCGACAGCTTGTTCGCAAAACACCCTTCGACTTTCACAAGCACAGGCGAATCCTCCCACATATACATCCGACACCGAAACACACACACACTCTCTCGCTCGACGGCTGCGAAAGCCGCAACACGCGTCCGCCATGGGGTTCATCAGCGGCATCTTCTACGGTCAGCACAGAGACAACCACCCGTCGCAACTACGGACAGACACCAGGAGCTAACACCGCAGCCAGTCGTCATCCTCATCCTCAATGCCATGTGCATCCTCTCCGAAGACCGCTTCCTCGCGCGCAGTACGTCGCAACCGGGCGCATGCCTCGCTCCTCCCCCTCGCTCCCCCCACGCCCCCCCCCAGTCGCCGTCCCTGGACTTTACGTGGCCGGAGGAGCCCTTTTATCCCGGGACCGGCAAAGGGGGGAGCCCGTCCGATATGAAGACAGGCCCGACTAAGCTAGGATGTCCAAGAAGCTGACATTCTTTCAAACTCGACAGTCAACCTCTCCCCGAAATCCGTCGACCCGACCTTCGGGCAGCCCGGCGCGGACGCCAGCGTCTGGAGCAAGATCGCCAGCTTGATATCAAGCGTGCGCATGGTCGTGAGGTGTACGTTCTTCTTCTTCTTTTTTGGGTTTTTGAGCGCCCCCAGATACCAAACCCTTCCTGCCGGCCTTGCCATCCCCGGTGACAGCCGAGCTCTCAGCGCGAGAACCCCAATATTCGAAACCTAGAAGCTGACGTAGGCACACACAGTCCCCCTGATATTCGTGAACGCCGTGATAATAGTCTACGAGCTGATCCTGGGGTGAGCGGTCCTGTTTGTGGTGCCACTCGGGATCCTGTTCTACCCGGAGAGCCTCGAGGCCAGGCGGACGCGCCCGCGCCGAGGGGCGCAGGCCGGAGCAAGCCGCAGCGTGCTGAAGTGCGGCGCAGTTTTGTGCGCGCGCTCGTGTGTATGTATGTATTATCGGGTCATGCTTCTAAAGGAATGGCTGGGGGGGGGGGACGAGGCGGGCATGTGTAAAATCGGCCGCCATCGTCGATACCGGAGCGTGCATGGCGTCAAGGCGTTGGGAGGCAAAAGGAAGGGGGAGGGGGGCCACGTTTTATTGAATGGTCGGACTGAAGTGTTCTAGCTCACATACCTTGTTCAGTCGGCATTGTGCTTCATAAGGCCAGGCCCAGGTCAGAATGATCCCGTTCCAGGCATACTCAGCTCAACAGTGGATAATTGCAACACATGAATATTGCATAGGTTCTCCAGCACTTCCTTGTACTTCGCCGTGATTAGCGAAACCTTTGTGCTGAGTGATGATGAACAGGGCGCTTCAGGGCTCAACTTGACACTGGAGGATGGATAGCTTTGTGGCAAAGGGGTCGGTGCAAGCGCAGACAGAACCTGGCCACTAGGCTCGAGATGTCGTATTTTACATGTGAGCGCACTCGCCTGCCGATCGGTGCGCCGTACATTGTACATCATAACAGGGATTTCTCTAAAAGCCATCCATGGCTATGCGGCTTCCTCCCGCAGTGCCGTCCCCGTGCGAATCTGTATTTTGTTTAATTTTTGTTGTTCGCTCCGCTCGGGGTATGTATATACCCAACCACTGTGTCCCAAGCTGCCAAAGCATAACCCTGGCCGATTTAGCTGTCCACAAGCCAAAGTCCGCCCGAGGTTGATGCAGGCATATACAATACACAGCCAGCCCCTCGCCGCGGGGCGCATGACTGTCCTGGGACGAGCCATGCATGCCGGCGGGGGAAGCTTTCTTCAACACGGCAGCTCAGCTTTTTGCTCGGCCATCTTCGTGATTATCCAAGCAATCCCATGCAAACGCCCATGCAGGCGGAGTCATCCCCGACTGGACCCGCCCAGGATTCCCCTTCTACGAAAACACATTGCTCTTCTTCCTCCCAATGCCGCTGATGCTAAAACGTTCCTTAAGAGCATGCTTTTCGGGCCGGTCCGCGTTGGACGACGACCTCGCCTCACTGCCGTTGGCATCGCCCCCTTCCGACGGGCTACTACCTGGCTTCTGGGTCTTTTCGTCCTTGTCCTTTTCCTTGTCCTTGTTCTTGTCTTTGGAGCTCCCTGCCAGCCAGCCCATGGACTTGCGGCTTAGTGATTTGCTTCCTTTGTGCCCCCGGCTCAGGAATTTTGGGCTCGAGCTGGCCGAGACAACTGGGCTCGACGGGGCCACATCCTTGCCTTCCTTCCTGCGCTTCCTCTCGTCCTCCAATGCCGCTGTCCGACTCTCGGCAAGCGCTCTCTGCAGTTCCTCTTCGTTGGTCCTGCGCGCCTCAATAATGCGTTTGGCGTTTTCCTTGCGACGCTTCTCTTCCTCCTTGGCGGCTTCCTTCTCGGCAACTTTACGTGCCTTCTCGGCAGCCTTGAGCTCCTTCTTTTCTAATTTCTTATCCTCCTTGCCTTGCTTCGGTGTCTGGATGTCCTCCAAGTGAGGCGCGGCAGTGATAGGTGTCTGGGGCTCGACGCCTGGCGCTGGTGGCGGTGCAGCATTCAGTGGATGTGTTTGAACGGGTTCGGGTATGTCTTCTGGAATAGATGGTACCAGGGGCGCGTGCTCGAAGATACCGGGCGCAGTCCTCGCATGATCCAGCGTCGCAAAGTTGTCCTTGTCGTCTATTGGCGAGATAGGTGTGGTGAGCTGCCTGACCAGCGGCGACTTTGGCTCACCGTTCGTCTTGACGCGGTCGAGTGCCAAGTCCGCCTTCTCACGCTCTAGTCGGACTTCCTCGAGGCCCTCGGCTTCTTGTTCTGCCATGACCTTCTCATGCGTGGTTTCCTGGTAAAACAAAACGTATGCGCAAGCCATGCCAGGCTTATCTCCGAAGAAGTTTCGGACAAAATGCTTGTCCACGGGCTCTACCATCTCATCGTCAAACAGAAGCCATCCCCGGTCTGGCGTTTTGATGATGGACACGTAATGCCCATGGTAGGCGTTTCCTCCGATGTGGACAACGACGGCGTACAGCTCATATAACCGATCGGGAT
Source organism: Diaporthe aspalathi (assembly GCA_001447215.1). NCBI lineage: Eukaryota > Fungi > Ascomycota > Sordariomycetes > Diaporthales > Diaporthaceae > Diaporthe > Diaporthe aspalathi. The sequence goes on from LJJS01000454.1 coordinate 23,721, forward strand.
CCTCGGCCTCATCTGTCGTGTTGAACATGCGCAAGTGATACGGGTAAACCACGCGATGGAACAGTTTCTGCAGCCGAGTGAAATCTTCAGTGTACTTGAAGCGCTTCAGATGAAGAGCCAAGACCTTCGGCAGCTTCTTGATTTTCATCCTTTTCTCGGCCTCTTGCAACCCACCACACTGGTCGCAGTGGAACTTGTTACGCTCGCAGAGCATTTCCTCGTCGGAGAATTTCCTTAGGCACGCCGTGACTGATGAATGCTCCTCGAGGTCGATGGAGAGGTCCAGAAACGTTTCGTCTCGTTGTGAGGTGGTCTCGCAAGATAGACACTTCGTTTCCGATGTCAAAACGCCCTCGAAAATATCGTGAACCCAGCCAGTCCCAGGAGATGTCGTCCCTATTGCCTGTTGGGCCTTCGCCAACGCCGCCGAGGCCCCAATGGCGTTTCCGACGGAGTCTGCATAACCGTTTGCAGTGGTCGTCTCCAGCTCCTGCAAGCGCATCGCATTGGCCTCCACGCTCGATATGACGTCGTTCAGCACGAGACCGTAGAACTCGTGTGCATCCTGGTGGTTCTGATTCCGGAAGTTCTCATTGTCGCGTTTGAAAATCTCAAGGAATCGCTGAGGACTTAGCACGCCTGTTCGTGTGCTGCTCTCGATCAGGGCCGTGAAGATGTCCTTCAGCCCCGTGAATGTGCATTCCTCCATGCCATAAGCCTCGGTGTTGTCCTGTGCCAGCTCCAGCACCGGTCCCTTAATCATAGCCTGCTTTTTCTTGTACTCGGGGGAGTCGGGCCTGTCCTCTGGTTTCTGCTGCCCGGGTGGCAATTGACCGGCACCGACCTGCTGTCTCTGCTTCAAGGCCTGGGTAGCCGTCAACGGCTTCTGCTTGGTTGCCGGGCTGGTGGCATTCCCATTCATTGGTGGTCTGATGGTGACCTTGACCTGGCCCGACCGGCCGTTCGGCGTGCCTACAGGCGAGTGCGGTGGGTAGCTCACGACATTAGTGCGGAAGGTCTCACAGTAGTAGAGAGCCTGTACGATCGAGTTACAGTAACTGCTCCACAGTCAGTGTCTTGGGGTCAGCATCGTCGGATGTGGTGTAAAGTGTCTCGCACCATGTGTTGCCGAACTGAAGAGGCACCAAATTAGCTCGGGTCCATAACACAGGTCGGGAAGGGTCTCCAACGCACATTCTCCAGACCAAAGAACTTGTCGCTCCCGTCGCTCCGAACCGGCCCAGCATTTTGCAGCATTTTCTCTAGCGGCGTCAATTCTTGTGGCGGTTCATCCTTTTTAGATTTGATTGTCGGGTCTTTGGTAGCTGTCGAAGCGCCCTGCACGCCATTTGTATGTCATGTTAGCCCTTGGCCAGGAAGGAGAGCGCGCCTGCGGGCCACGGGGTGGCATTGGACCAAGGGCGGAGGCCGGAGAGGAGCGTTGGCATGCGACTCACGGTGCTAGCGCTCCGCAGCTTCTTCATGAAGCCGGCCATGATGGTATAACGGCGACTTTGTGTGTGAGCTGAGCGAGCGAAGAGCGGGCGGGGGAGGAGAAGGGCGGGTCGAGCCGGTTAACCGGCCGAACGGCAGGCGTTCAGGTGGATGGGCGAGATCGAAGGGCCAACATCCGCGGTTTGCGCGACAGTGCTGATGGGACTCTGCCCACTCGGGTTCAGGTCAATTCTCGAGACGAGGGCAGTTGTTCTGACCGAGGTGGCAGTAGCGTCGGGCGTGTGACAGTGTGGTGTGCAGTCCTGCGGCGCGGAGTATATGTGGGTGGCGCAAGCTCCGCAGGCAACGCAACAAGGCGAGCGTGATTTTGTACTCGGCCCAGCAGGCGGGCTCTCGGGAAGGTGGGTGCGTGTGCGCGTGCGTGTGCGCGTGCGCGCGTGTGTTGTGTCGTGTGTAGTGTGGTCAGTATGTACGAGGACTCGTGGATTATTAGTACGAGGACTCGGGGCGACGGCGAGGATAAGGATCAGGGCGTTGGGAGGACGAATTGGACCAGCAAAGAGGTCGCAAATGAGGCAGTAAGATGAGCAGTAGCAGGCGAACTAGAGAGCTTGTAGATCGGGTAAGCGAGGTGATCTGCAATGGTAAGGAGGGCGGCGGCAGCAGCAGCAGCAGCAGCAGCAGGAGGAGGAGGATGGCGAGGCAGGCGAGGCAGGCAACGAGCGATTTGTGGTGGGCAGTCGGGCGTTCGAGGGAATATGCGAAGGCGCGGCGGAAGGAATCATTGGAAGCGGTTACTAATGCTGCAAGTCCGGGGCAGTTTGCCTATTTCCCCATGGACTTGGGGATCGGTTCATCCGCCAAATTGGGAGAGCCGGCAGGGGTGGGGGCTGGCTTATGTGTGGAGTAGCTTGAATTGACCGCAGATGGTGGATGATGAGCAGGTACCCTAGGCAGTCTACCAGACTCCAGCCTGAGCACGTCTCAAATTGAACCTGGCTTGACTCGGCTTGGGGTGCACACACACACACACACATATATACATACCCAGAGGTTGCAATGAAGTGAACGGTGCAGCGCAACACGACGCCAGCAAGCCAACAAGCCAACCTGCAGAATCTCAAGTGCGGACGACGTTGACGGTGGGGCTTCAATCTTTGGGGCCGAGTACTTCGCCTCCACTTGTATTGAATGTAAAAGCAGCCTAGCTCCTACAAACACACTACGCTAGCAACTCGTGAGGCCGGGGCCAGAAGAAGGATGCGATTAATTGATGCGGCCGTTGGTTCCAGGTTCGGCCATCTTGGACTGGTTGGCTGGTTCGTGTGCAGCTGCAGCATGCAGACAGAGGCATCCTTCCTACTGTGACCCTGACCCCGTCTCGAGAAAGCATGCCAGGATGTCAGGGTATTCGTCGTGGTGGTGGTGGTGGTGATGGTGCAGGTGGTAGCACAGATGGATGTGGCTTGAAAAGACCCTTCCAGTAGACTACAATAGTACGGCATATCTAGTCAGGATTGGATGGAGGATGGTTGCCCCTCCCCTCTCTTGCCAGACAGCTGGGCCCAATTGAAACACCCGCCCCCGCGCACTGTGCGCACTGTGTGGCATGCGCGGCCAGGGAACGTCTGGATTCGACATCCAACGCCTGCCAGTACCCCGACAGCCCGGGTTGCTATCTTTTTTAGTGCATCTAGTCTCGCCTGCGGTGCATGTACTCCGGTGTGGCTGGCTAGGTAGGTACCTAGGCCGGGCTATGTATTGACTTTTTCCCTTCCCACGCTCGTGTCCAAACAACATGCCAGCCATGGTCAGTCAGTCAGTCATTTTTCCATCATCGTTCTCGTCATCTTCATCTTCGAGAGGGGGTCACACGACCCGATCGGGCCTCGATTTCAATTCAACCGAACCGAACATGCATCCTCGGCCTGGCTGGGCTGCCCGGACGCCACACCATGATATGTGCCACGCCTTGCTACATGCTACATAGCATGCCTTTCTGACCGCCAGCCAGTCTGTTTCATCAGCGACTCTCGGACGTCGGACGTCACCACCAATCCATCGCTCCACACGGCCTCGTGACTACGCAAAGCATTCAAATACTGACTTGAATTACTCCATGGTGACCCCTCCCCTCATGAGGTAGGTTGGGTGCATTGTTCCGACAGACCACACACACCAGCCCAGCCCGGCCCTCTCGACAACCGGTGCTGCACTTCACGGCCCGAAGCTGGCCAGCTAGCAAGAACCGATGCATTCAAGCCAAGGCATGTGCGACTCGACGTCTAAGACATGGGTCATCATATACTGGTACATGAGAGCCCACAACCAAAAGTGGCGGTTGTCTCCTCCAACCTTGCAGCAAACTTTACTTCGGTTTTGCTTTGCTTGCACCTTCACTCTGATCAGCGCAGCGGCGACTACGATCCTGTTCATAGCATGCGTCTGCTAATACAACTGACTGACTGACCACGTGTGGGGTAAAGAACCGACCCGACGGTATCAGACTCGGGCCTCAACCCTGGAACCTTCGGTGCAGCCATGTCAGCCTTCGCACCCACCCCACGCCGTCAGAGCTTCTCGAACACCATGAATGACCCTTTTGACCTTTTGCCTTTTGCCTTTCGTCCGTCATTTCAAGGATCGCCGGCCGACTGCCCCAAGACATGCCTGGCCTCCTCCAGCAGATGATCGAGCCCCGGCACGCCCTGGCGCGCCCCAACCTGACCCCTTGCGTCTCATCAAAAAAGTTATCTCGCTCTGCCTGGCTCAGAATAAGCGAACCCCGTGCACCCCCGCAGATCGTTAAATGGGCCCCCGGCTGTCGCCGCCGCCCACAGTCAAATCCAAACCCATCCAGACTGTGTGTGAGACTTGCACACTCCCGCTGCAGCCCACCTCCATCGTGTGCTGCATGTGCCTCCACACCAAGAGGGCATGACGCATTGTCTTCAACCTGCTCTGCCAACCATCTTGCAGCGCCCTACAGCACCCCAACATGAGGAGGACCGAAGAAGCACCGCCCGTACTGATCAATCGCAGGCAGCATCATTCCAGTTCGCAAGGATCCCAATTGTTTTCATGAATACCTTCGCCATGACAAAGTATGTCTTTTGAGTGTTCGTGTGGGTCGCTCCAACCCATCAAGAGAAATGTGACATATCTTCTCCCCTTCTCAGCCGCATGGAGTACATGGCACCTCTATGAAACCCGACTCAGCCGTACGAAAGCACAACTACGCAGGCCATAGGGCTGCTGGGCTGAGGCTTTCATGCCGTGCCTCCGTCGCACAATCCTAATAAGCGAGACCAAAGTTCCGCAGTTTGTCTCACGGCCGCCCGCCCCAGTCTTACTTACATACGTACCGGCCGGACTGTCTGGGCGGTGGCGGGCAAGCCACGTTTGGCCTTTCACCACATCCCACACACCAGTAGACAAGAAGAAAAAAAAAAAAGCTTCGAGTCCCATCTCACGAATAAAACACTCTCGTGGCCTCGTGCCTGCGCAGCCACTGCCGTCTTAGCGGCTCGTCCTCGCAGAGGCACCCAGCATGGATCATGGAAGGGAGGGTGTGCGCGGTGCGCGCCAAGGCGATGATTGCAACGGCGGCAGAGGGTGACCTGCGTGCACATGACTACTTTGACCTGCGTGGCTGTTGAGGTTGCCTGCCTGGTGGTACGTGTAACGTACCGTTCAAGGAGACAGTCATGGCAATACCGTATGCCTTGCAAACACACACCAGCGTAACGTCCATGAGTGGAGCTTTCGCACGCATTGGGCAGCTCGCCTGGACGACATGTTCGGCTGGACCGTCGCTGCCTGGTGACACCGCGCGTCCATGACCTCTGTCTTGGTAGCTCCACGTATGTCGACTTGCGATACGAGGAGGTCGATGCACACTCTCTTGTGATTTCGCAGCTTTCTAGAATGATTCTATCGCCATATGTGCCAGTGCCAGAGAAACTCTAAGAGCAAGACGTCGACTACAGCAAAGTGGGCATCCGAGCCATCTAGGCATGCCTATATGCAGATAAGAGACCGTGAGGTCCTGAGGTCCTGGGTGCCTGGTGCCTAACCACCTGAGGAAGTAATAACCTCGCAAACACCCGCGTGACAAGCCCAATCCGTCCACCTACCTCTCCTGGACGCTCCTCTTGACGCCCTCCACGAAGGCCTCCACCGCGTCGCCCCCGCCGAGCGGCATGCTCCCTCCGCGCATGTACCCGCCGTTCTCGACCCTGACCCCGAGCGCCTCGGCGATGGACGGCAGGCCGCCGTCGCGCAGCGCCATGGTCAGGCTGGTCAGCGACTGGTGGAACTGCGGCGACCTCAGCACCTTCTCCAGCAGCGCCTTCTTCTGCCCGAGCGCCATGGCCGCGATGGCGCCCGCGGCCGACTCGGCGCCCGGCTCGCCCTCGACGTCGGGCGCCCCCGTGCTGCCCTCGCCCTGCTGCGCCAGAACAAGCACCGAGGGCGGGAGGAACGACAGCAGGTTGTCGATGTAGCCCTCGTCCGCGGACCGCACCATGGGAACCGTCGTCGGCGCCTCCAGGAGGTCGCTCAGGAGCGGGTAGGCCTTGCCCTCGCCTGGCTGCTGCTGCTGCTGTTGCTGGCCGCCCGGGTTGAGGGAGTTGAGGAAGTTGCGCACCGCCGCCGCGGCATCAGGGGCCATGTTGCTCGCACTATCGGGAAGCTGTTAGCCGGGGGTACACATGGGAGCATGGACGGCGCAACGGGCGAGGGAGTGGAACGGTCAGGTGTTGTGTCTAGATCCACAGAATCAATTGGTTTCCCGGCGAACATCATGTCTATGAGTACATCTTGATATCGAAATTGTTAGGGGCCCTCCGGCTCACGCTTGAAACGCCCATGCCCAAGGAATTTCTTTTGCGTTCTGTCCCCGAGTCGACGTGGCCGCTCACTGGGTTGCTTCCCACTGGACGATGCCCATGATCCAGCTTGTGGGATTCGTACTTCTCAATGAAGTCGAGTTGCGGTGTTCAAACAACGAGAGGGAAGAAAAAACCTACGCTCTTGCACCATCAGAGCCACCCTCTCGCGCCTCTTCACCCTCGTCCCGTACATCACCGCCAGTAGCATCCGCACCGGCGCCACCGCTACCAGGCTCGAAGCGGTCGGCGCCGTGGCTCTGGGCATCCTCCATGGACTCGTCGCCGTCCGTGTCCCTACGGCCGCCGCTGTTCCGCACCGAGGCGAGCTCCGCGTTGACGTCGACCTCGTCGCCCTGTAGCAGGCCATTGACGATCTCGCCGAGCTTGCGGTCGCGCGGTGACAGCCACGACGGGTCGCCGCTGCTGCTTTGGGGGTGCGACTGCAGCCAGAAGAGGTATCTTGTGGCGGAGGACTCGAACTTGAGGACGAAGACGCGGCCCTGGGCCTTGGCGGAGGGCTGGTCGGAGGGCGGCTCGACGGGTACGAAGGTGCCGTCGCCGGGGATCATGGTGAGGTCCAGCTCGGGCTGGTCGGCGGGGACGCTGCGCTCGCGCCAGCAGAAGTGAAGGAGATCTGCGGGTGTTGTTAGGGATCAAAGTTACGGAGGGGAAAGGGGCCGATACGCCGGTGCGGTTGTGGGGATGTGGTCGCATACCATCGTCGGAGGCTTGGTAAAGGTAGATATAGCCGGGTCGCGGGGAGGGCTTCACCTTGTACGGCTTGCTGGATTGCTGCTCTGTGTGTCAGTGTTCTGCATGGCGCATGTGCCGACATCACCATTTACAGGTAAGGGAGACTGACGTCGACCTCGCAGATGCCGGCCTTGAAGGTGATTATTGGCCGGACAGACATGGCTGTTGGACTGGGTGAAGAGGAGTAAGGGTATGTAATTCAGTCGGGGTGAAAGGGCGGAATGAAGAGTGTCCAATGTCGAGGAGGCGCTTGATGCAAGTTAGGTAGCTTATGGTCGAGGGTTCGAAGACCATAGGTTCGAAGATCGTGGGTTCGTGCTTCCAGACAGGCAGCTTCGATGGAGCTCCAGCCAAGCACCCGGCTGGAAGGCTGCGGTCCCTGACGTGTTGAGGACAGGGGTGTGGAAGGTGCAGGGGAGTCAGCGCCTGGGGGATACTCTCGACTAGGAGGACCCAGCGGGCTTTTGCCAGCTGGGAGCCGGCCGTCCGAAAGACCTGCCAGCCGCCAGCTGCAGTAGTGCTGGTTCCCCCCACCCAATCTGGAGAAGGCCGTCATCCCCCCCCAAAAAAACAAAAGATCGGAGCTCTACTTATTCCGTTCGCGGTGCCCAGAAATTGTTAGTGCGTGGCTCCCCCCAGCGCCGCACCAAGTGGTTTTCTGGATTTTCTGGCTTATCGCGAACCCGACCCGCCCCCCAGCAACTCTTCAAGACGACGACGACGACAGCACCACCTTTCGTTTTCTTTCCTTCTCGCCTTCACCACTAACCCCTCCATCAATTCAAAATGTCGGCGAAGGTTGAGTCCAAGAAGTTCGGCAAGGGCACCCGGACGGTCCCTCACCCCTCCGAGAAGGCCCAGAAGTGGTACCCTGCTGAGGCCGATGCCCAGCCTCGCAAGGTACGTGTGCGACCTTCTCAAAATGAGAATGCCCCGATTGTCGAGGTGCCTGGGATGCGCGGCCAAGAGGAATCCGGCGATATCAATGGACTCGGTGGAGACGAGTACGGGCCGCAATGAGCAAAGCCATACGACTCGAATAGGGACTATGACGACAACCGCGACAGAGCAGCACCAGCATCAGCATCAGCATCAGCATCAGCATCGACGGCCATGCGACCGAAAATCGACCTCCAACAACATACCTGAAACGACGGCAAGGCAACGCTCGGGATAATGCGACAGGAAGCGGGCGGGATAGGCGGGACCCTGATGCATCTGGTCCGGATAAACAAACCTCGCGGCATAGTGGCTAACATGATGGTCAAACACAGGTCCGCAAGGCCACCCGCGCCTGGCAGCCCCGCAAGTCGCTGCAGCCCGGCACCATCCTGATCCTCCTCGCCGGCCGTTTCCGTGGCAAGCGCGTCGTCCTCCTGAAGACCCTCGACCAGGGTGTCCTGCTCGTTACCGGTCCCTTCAAGATCAATGGTGTGCCCCTGCGCCGGGTCAACGCCCGCTACGTCATCGCCACATCCCAGAAGGTTGACCTGGCCGGAGTCGACGAGAAGAAGATCGAGGAGGTCGCCCAGCCCAAGTACTTCGTCGGAGAGAAGTCCAAGGAGAAGGCTGGCGAGGAGGCTTTCTTCAAGCAGGGAGAGAAGCCACAGGTACGGACGAACCACCACCCGACTGGTGTCCACTGATCCTAGAGAGGATGGCATGGGCGCGTGCAGAAGAGGCTGGAGCTAACAAGATTGTGTCTCAGAAGAAGGAGGTCTCCTCCACCCGGGCAGCGGACCAGAAGGCGATCGACAAGTCCCTGCTGGCCAACATCAAGAAGGTCGAGTTCCTCGCGAGCTACCTTGCCTCCTCCTTCAGCCTGCGCAAGGGTGACAAGCCCCACGAGATGAAGTGGTAGATTGCGTCAAGCTGTTGGTGGTTGGGAACAAGGGGGCGCGGCGCACGACGAGACAACAACAAAACACAAGGAAAACGCCCTCCGGTAAAAAAAGATGACACTTTGCTTTTTTAAGGGAGGGGTTTACAAAGCGGCATTCGTGGAAATCGGAATTAGGGATGACCTACGGCTAGGCCACTTGCATCTTCCACGTCGAAGATTTCGGTTCATCGCGGCGTCTGTAATGAAGGGAATTCTACCAAAGATCACACAAAAACAAACAAACCAAGACAGAACCGGTCAAACCGAGGTTTCGGTGGTCCCGTGTGCCGAACCTTTTTCACGAATGAGGACATGAAACGACTTTTTGACAAGGGGGGGAAGGGACCAGATCAGACTGGCCTTGAGAAAGAGGTGTGTGGCTCTGTGTGTGTGACTGCGAGTGTGAGCCATCGGATGGGGCAGACAAGACTCCCCTCTCCGGGATGCGTATGAATCCATCGCGGTGCCGGGCATCTAGAGCATTACCCCCAATACGGAGACAGACGTGTGCATGCACGTGAGGCAAGCTTCTCGAGGCTGGCGGCCAAACGCCGGGCTCGTGCCGTTTCTGCCCGCGTGTGGGGTGTTTGCCAGCAATACGTAACGCATTGCAGACTCGACATGTGATCAGTACGACACTCCAACTCAACAGCACCTAACTCGAGAACACCCACTCCCAAGCTCCATAGCACCCCGCTCCTGCAACACCGTCCAAAATGTCTAGTGTAGGTATGCTGAATGCATGCGTGTCCAATGCGTCGAGGCGTCTAGTTGTAGATGTTCCTGGTGTATGTGTGCTGTATGTACTTGATCAGGGGTATAGCATGTGGGTGTTTTTCCCCTAGATGTGCAAGTTCAGGCTGGGTGACAAGTCTCTGGCCTCTACAGTATGGATGCTATACTGTGTGTGGCCTCCTTTTCTCTCGGTACAGATAAATGTAATGACTCTAATGGAACCCAGGAATGCACAGGCAATGGCCAAACCATACGGAGGAAGAGGGTGCACCCATCTTCTTCTGTATTTCAGCAGACTTGGTTACTTTGTTTCATTTGTCTTCGGCGGCTGTCACGTAGTAGACCGAGGTCAGCTATTCAACCCGCGCCCAGCAAGTCAGAGCAGGGAGCGAGTCCCGCTGCCCATAGCGGGGGCCATCGTCCGCCGTCCCTATTGCTGATGCTCCTCGCGCTCGACCCAGCTCTGGATCATGCCCTCCAGCGTGGCCTCATACTGCTTGCACGTGACTTTGCCCGTGGCCTCGTCGAGATACGTGTTGGCCTGCACAAAGACCTTGCGCGGCTGCGCGTTGGCCACGACGACGTCGCGGACCTTTGTGCCCCAGTAGTCGAGGCCGACGGCGGACATTTCGTCTGCGAAATACTTGACACCGTGATCAACGTCTGCGGTGGACTTGTATATGTGTATTTTCTGCAACATGTCTCCCACAGCTGAAGGACGGGTTGGTTAGCACTGCAAGTACAGTTCACGATCCAGGATTTGGAACTGCAGAAGTTGCACTTACCCTTGCGACCCTTGGTGAGGATCAGGTCTCGGTTGAGCTTTATCTTCAGGTCCGACAGATCATCAGCCGAGGACTCCAGCTTGCAGAAGTCTTCACCAGCCTGCAGGAAGCTCTTGAGAATGGCAAACCGCGCCTGGCAGTGCGGCTGCCCCCACTTCTGGCTCTTGGGGTCCCAGAACTCGACCGAGGCCAGGCCAGCCCTGGCCATGGACAAGTAAGAGGCATACAGCAGGTCGCCCGCCTCGCTGTCCATCTTCACAGTGCCGTCACCGAAACCAAAGATCTGGAGCACGGGGAATTCGCAGCTCAGGTACATGGCAACCAGCTCAGCTCGGCATTCCTCGTAGGCTCCAGCCAGGCCACCAAAGACGGAGCCCCACGTCTGTCCCGGCTTGTACCATGATGTGACAGGCTTGTTGGTGAGGGGGCTAATTGGCGGGTTTTCCTTGTCGAAGTTGAAGACACCGGGAGAGGTCTCTTGGAGTAGCTTGCCACATCCGTGACCCGTCAGCTCGTGCAGGCCAACCTGGACCTCAAAGGCTGCGTCGCGGTACTTCTGGTACACCTCGAGGTCCTCATCCCGGATGAAAGGGATCTTCTCGTTGGGGGCCTTGGCACCGAGAACGTTGCCAAGAGAGACGTTCTTGAAGCCTTCCGACTGCCTGATGTCGTCGTAGTTTGGGATATTGATTCCAGCCGGTATCCCTGACCCTGCGAAAGACAGAACCTCCAGGGAGGTGAAGTCAGGGGCAAGGAACTTGTCCTTCTCGAAATCGGCGCTCCACGGCAGCAGGGGAATCAGCTTGGGTGCAGAGCTAACAAGCTCGCCAAAGGCGCGGGTCCGCTCCTTGTTCACCACGGCGGCGAAGCCCTCCCACTCGCCGCGCACGCCAGCGGGGTCGCGGTATGTCTCTATGAAGCCAATGTTGGTCTCCACGTCGGGGCCCTTGTCCCGGATCCAGTACCGCTGGCTATCCTTGAACGCCAGCAAGGAGCCTGTGTCGAAGGACTTTGCATACTCGAGATGCATCTTCTTCTGGGTCTCGTTGTCTGCGTTCTCAGCAGCCTGGGAGATGTTCTTGGCGATGATGGACATCTCATTGGCGTGATCGCCATAAACAAGCTTGATGGTCTTGCCAGCCAGAACGCCATCGTCCACCTTGAACTCGGTTTCCTTTCCAATGTCGCCTCCCTCGGCAGGCACACTAGTCTGAGCCGAAGCGATGAGAATCTCGAAAACCCCATCCTTGGTCTTCCTGAGCCGTGTGTTCTCGGGCAACAGGCCCTTCTTCTCCATGAAGTCGGCAACGGCCCCGACCTCGGCCTTGGTGACATCCGGAGAGTCTGGGTAGTAGGTGGTCAGATGGCCATCGTCCGGGTAGCCCAAGTGCATCAAGCCGGGCTTGTTGGCCGAGAAAATGCCGCCCTTGGTTTCCTTGTAAAACTTGTCTGCCTCAGGTGACGTGGCGGCCAGCTTGTCAACATCGCTCTCCTTGCATCTTGGAATGAACTTCTTGTCGCCGAATGACTTGTAATTGCCACTACAGGGCGCCAGTCAGCACGACTGAAGACAGGCACTTGAGGATTGGGTGCGCCACCTCACTGTCGCTCTCACTTACCTGTTGCCGAGGAATTGGGCGGCCCAGTGCAGGAAATAGGTCAGGTCCTCGTCGGTAACGCCGGCCTTCTGGCCGAGAGCCTTCCAGTCACCATTGCAGCTCTTGTGCAGGGCGATGATGAAGTCAAAAATGGGCTCAGACTCCGGGGACACCTGCCTCAGGGTGATGCGCTGGCCGGCAAAGGAAGCTCTGGTCCCGGTGTCAGCGATTTGGGGGTCCTACCCAGGATACAAGGACGGTTGATGAGGAGGCAGAGCGAACATGCAAGCCGCAGGAGGTATTCCCAGAGGACGGGTATCCGGTAGGAGCGGTGGGAAGGCGTCACTGAAGCGAAAGCGAGCGCTGAACAGACTCACTTGCTGATGTAGTGGGCATATCGCTTCTGCCTGTCGGTCAGGGCGTCAAAGTGCTTGGCGATCTCCAGCCGCACGACGGTTGGAGGCGAGTCTGCCAGGTAGCTGGAGAGGTCCTTGGCGTCCATGGCGAGGTGACGCTTTGTGGGTTGGGCGAGCGCGAGGGCGGACTTGGGGACACGTGAGGCTCTGGGAGCAGCAAGCAGTGGTGTTTTGAGTGCAACGGGGCCTGATGAGACGAGTCTGCCGGCTGCTGTCTTTGCTGGGGAGAAGGGAAGACGATGCATTTATTGTCCCGCCTCCCGGCCGTTGAGCAGATGTGCCGCAAGTCTATTATTGTGCCGTTGCCGTTGCCGTGTTCCAACGTTCCCACACGTGCCTGCCCGAGCGAAGCCTTGATCTGTTTTAGCTTGGTTGGTTGGTCTATACCATGCGTCGCTCGAGTGCCTCAGATGGGCAGGTCGCTTTCCCTCAGGACCCAGCCGTTGCAAAAGGGTCCGCTTGTTAGGGGATTACCAACCCGCTGCTAGCCGCCTCGACATGGTCCGGGTATGCACATCTGAACCCACCCTCAGACTTGCATATAATATATACGTATTAGCATATAACAACTGCCCCCTTCAGAGCTGTGGGTTGTTCATGAATTCCAGCTCACCATACAGGTAGGTGGCAGCACATGAGAGGAGAGCCAGTCTGTCGGATTGTCTTGTCTCGCCGTAGTGTGACTCGACTACATATCCACGTGGCCTTGAATATAAGCAGACTATATACAGCAGGCAGGCAGGCAGTCTATCCATGGCCAGCCCAGATGCCCCTTCTTCGCAATCAAACCCAGCAACAGAAGCAGCATCAATGGCTGCACCGGCCGCAGCGTTCCACACGGACGAGATCTGCTGTGGCGAGGTGCGAGAGGTATCGGTCTAACAGAATCTGGGGAAGGCGGCTGAAGATTGGCAGCCTCAAGCAACGACAGGGGGGTCAGAGAGCCCCAGGGATTGGAGGGGCAGCTTGAGGGGCACCCTCAACGTCGGTGTAGCTAACAACAGCTTGGACCTCCTGGGGCTGCCAACATCCATCCAGACACACACACACCATCCACCCTTACCAACCAGCCTCAGACTGTGCCTGTGACAGCGTCGCCCACACGTCAATTCCCTCCGCCTCGAATTGGTCTTTCCCGAGACTCTGTTGTGAACCCCCAGCCACGCCCAACATGTCTGCGGCAGATCCATTCGACTCCGCCCTGTAAGTCCAACCTGCCAAACCACACAGCCCCTGAGAGGGAGACCCAACAACCAGCAGTTATCATGCCTGTGCACCGTTGCCTCTTCGCCCTCCTCCCCCTGACTCCCAAAGGCTAACAACCCTCGCCTTCCCCCCCCTCCAGCGACCTCCTCCGTCGGCTCAACCCAAAGTACACCCAGCGCAACCTCGACTACATCATCCGCCTTGCCCCAGACCTGACCGAGGACCTCCTGTCGTCCGTCGACCAGCCCCTCGTCGTCAAGCGCTGCAAGCAGTCCGGCCGCGACTACCTGCTCTGCGACTACAACCGCGATGGCGACTCGTACCGCTCGCCGTGGTCCAACCAGTTCGACCCGCCCCTGGACGAGGCTGGGCCTGGCGGCGTGGGCGCCGGTGGGAACGACGGTGCCGGCGAGGGGGCCGTCCCTGGCGAGCGCGTGAGGAAGATGGAGGTCAAGGCGAACGAGGCCTTTGACATCTACCGCGAGTTGTACTACGAGGGCGGGGTCTCTAGTGTCTACCTCTGGAATCTGGACGATGGCTTCGCCGGCGTGGTGCTGTTGAAGAAATGTGAGTTCTTGTCCCTCCACGTGCCCCTTGAGGGGCGCAAGATTTGGATGACTTGATGGGAGCGGAGCGAGGAGGAATCGGCTATAGGCGAGGGCGGTCTCTCGCTCATCGGCGCCTTTTACCCCTCAGACCCCGTTGTTTCTCCCTGCGCATATGACTGCCTCTACAAGCTGAACTGACGTGTCTCACACCCCCCCCCCGCGCGCAGCCTCCCCGTCCGGTGGTAGCAGCAGCGGTGTCTGGGACTCGATCCACGTCTTCGAGGCCTCCGAGCGAGGCCGCACAACCAACTACCGGATGACCTCGACCGTGATGCTCAGCCTGGCCGCCAGCGCCAACGTCACCCTGGGCGAGATGGACCTGAGCGGCAACATGACGCGGCAGATCGAGCAGGAGCTGCCCGTGGAGACGGACGAGAGCCACATCGCCAACATCGGCCGCCTGGTCGAGGACATGGAGCTCAAGATGCGCAACCTGCTGCAGGAGGTGTACTTCGGCAAGGCGAAGGACGTGGTGGGCGACCTGAGGTCGGCGGGCAGCCTGAGCGAGGGCCAGAAGGACAGGGACGCGCAGAGGGAGATCATCGGCAGCATGCGCCGGTGAGGACCGACCCGATGGGACCATGTCCCGTAATTGCAAAGGCCGGCTGCGAGACATTGGCGAGACGATATGGTGGAGGGCAGAAGAGCAGACTCATGGCACACGCGGGGTTGCTTGATCGCAGGAGTTTGGCGCCTATCCCTGCCGGGCAAGGGGAGGGAGTATACGACAATGCGTCATGCCCTCATTTACACGGAGATGAACGATAGACCATGAGACGGGCGTTTTCGTGCAACGTGTTGTTTCGAGGAGTATAATCTCCCGCTCACCCCCGTCCTCCCACACCCTTCCCGCGCTGCCATACGCCCCTACGCCGAGCTCACAGGGCCCACGTCCCTCTTGGTTTCGTGTGTCCGACACCTGCAAATGTGAGGGGGGTATTGGGCGGCGGCAAGGAAGTAGGCCAGGCAGGGTTACATGGAAGCGGGGGAGAAAGGAACCTGATGGTTTTTTTGGCTCTGCAGGATCGCCGGTGGCTGAATGACTTGCATACATACGCGTGCTCTATCAAAGACACACTCACTCGCACATTAGACACATACCTGCAGTCATTCACTCGCTCGCTTCGGCCGACCGGCATGCGGGTATGCCCCATCGGGAAAGCCTACCAGTACCAAGCCCGTCCCCCCCTGCGGTCAGATGTAATCCTTTTAGACTTTTTTTTTTCATCTTCACGTTCCTCCCCTCACGCTCTGCAAGCAATGTGCATCGGCCGAGCTTGGCAAACATGCCCAAAGGAGCTCCCTCCATGTCCGCACGTAGATCTATCTAGGCTCGGGTCCGGCCGGCTGTGACACCACCACCAGACCCCCCCCCTCCACCTGGACCAACCCCCCATCATTCCCCCGAAGCTTTTGCGTTCGCCGGCTCGTCGGGAGGACGAACCGGGCGTCTTTTGCCTCGTGACTCGGGTCCTTTGGGGGAAGGGGGGGTGGAGGGGACATGATCCTTCATTTCTGACTGCGCAAACATGATCACCACCAAACCTACGGGTTTGCGCTGATCCTGGGGATGACCCTGCCACAAGCTGTGGTGGTCGAACCTTGTACGTCGGGATAATCGTCGCTCGTAGACCCTGCAATCTTGGGGAGCTGCGGCAAGAACCGACCGGCCGAGTGAGCGAGTTAGCGAGAGCGTCCGGGCTGCCGTAGGGGAACGGCACCGCGTCATGTCTCTGAGCCGTTCGGCTGTCTGCCCATTGATAGCCGGGGGGGTTTGTCTATGTCGAGAGACGAGGCTCGGCTCAGAGGAAGACACCTGCTCGGGAGCGTCGTGTTTCGGATTGGGGAAGAGGAGGCGAGAACTTCCCGAAAAAGAAGAGCAGACTATTTTCGCATGAAGAGATTTGTAGATACTTGGCCGGGTTATCAAAATGACTTCCCACCGTGCACCCCGGAGGGCCGGCGACGAGACCAGCCTCCTGCAGGAAGTTTCGCGCATGCGCTTGGTGTTTAAACCTCGCACAGGAGCCTAAAAAGCCCCCTGCTGTGCGTGCGTCGGTGGTATAGATGCATGTGTGTGTTGCATGTGTGTGCCATCCAGACCCGCGGAGTTGCGAGCAGGGACCGCTGAGAGGCTCGGCATGGGAAAAGAGACTTTGCGCTTCTGCACGATGAACGATCTATTGAGACAGGCTCATCCCAACACCTTGGTTCCTGGCTGTGGGCGGGACCCCCTTTCTGCGCCTCCATCCCGATGATGGGGCAGGCGCGCAAATTGAGACCGGCCCCAAGCCGCGCAGGGCTGGGTGTCTCTGGTGCACGTGTGTCTCTCTGCACTTTCCCAATATTCCGCTGTAGAGCCGGCGTAGTGTGAGGACAACGGAGGGCGAAAGGCTAATTGGGGGTTTTTCCAGGTGCGGTGAGAAGGCCGAGGCCGAGGACGAGACGCGGGCCCGTCTCGCGGCACGCAGGCATCATTCGATCATCCAGTGCTCGTCTCTCTCGGTGAGCCCGTCTCAGCGGGTGCAAGGCCTGGTCCGGACTCGTCCTTCAGCAGGGTTCACGGCCGGTGTTAGAGCGGCCTGCGATGCGACCCATTACGGCGGGACGCCATGGTTGTCTGAAGTTGACTGGCACGGTAGCTTATCTTTTTCGGAGGGCCCTACGACCGGGGTAGATTGAGCCCAATGGAGAGTGTACACGTCGTGGCTACCTCAGCTCGTGTGTCAGCCTCGTGGTGGGGAGGAATGCCATTGAGGGGCTGCAAAGATTTCAGCCGGGGTATCGCGTCTGACGAGACAGGAAGGAGGACGGGGAGCGACGGAGGGAATTTGCTGGTCGTCCCAGAGCCGAGAGGTCTTGGACTGCCGTCCGCGGGTGGGAAGAGGTGTCGTCCAGGCTAGTCGGATCCGGGGTCCCCATTTTTGGAGTTTGATGGAGGCTTCTACTGCAGACTTTCTGCAGGGGAAATTGGACGGCCGACAGGCTCCTGCAGCGAGAAATTTGCTCCGGTGTCTGGTGACTCCGACCCGGGGTCGCTGGCTCGCGTGTGGCTATGCTAGGCCTCAAATTCCAAAGTTTCGGTGACGCTGGATCAGCCGGCGATCTTGTTCCGGCTGCAAGATGAGAAAGGGGGACGAGGCACTGAGGACCGGAGCGCTTCGCGACGGTATCTCACCATGTCTCGTGGTCGCGGGGCGTTGTGGTACGGGGGATGCGAAGAACTCGACAGTCATCTGCTCCATAAGCCGGGCGTGACGTCGGCCTCGTCGACGTGCGCCCTCCCCTGGTCACCGACATGGTACACAACCGTCTCGCGAATCTCGAAGGACGGGGCGAAGTGACGTTGGCAGAACTGAGGTGTGTGGAATGTGTGCCAGGGCGTGCAGCAGCCATTGTTTTGACACCGGGCTGTCCGCTTCGGGCAATGTGGTCGAAGGTTTCTAGAAGCCGGAGTCATCGAGGGACTGGGGTGCGAGCCAAACTCTGTAACAGGCAAGGAAGCACGGCGGAGGAGGCCGAAGCTTGGCCCCCTGGGCGGCCCACACGGCTGGGCATCGTTCTGCCGCATTCTCCCGCCCTTCGACGGAGGCACACGCTCGAAAAGTCGTGTTTGTTCCCCAAGGGACCCCAAGATGTCCCCCTCACTAACGCATGCTCCTATGCAGGCCTGAAACTAAAGGAAATCTTGGACGGGAACGCCGCGGGCCAACAGTCACGACATTATGACAGTGCCCCCTCGACGATGGGGCCGTGGGCGGGCGTGGGCGTGCGATTTGCTGCGAGTGAGTGAGACAGACGCATCCGCCCAGTAAGGTTGTTGCTGTTGTGATTTCGTCTCGCGTCTGCCTGACGAAAGCATGCGCGCGTGTTTGTTTGTGTATGTGTGCGTCTGTGTGTCTGTCTGCGTGTCTGCGTGTCCGCATGTGTGTGTGCGCGAGTGTGTGTCTGTGTGTCTGTGTGCCTGTCTGCGTGAGATGCATAGCAGTGTATGGCTGTATAGCAGTGTATGTGTAGTGTCAGCAAGTGATATTATAAGCACATAAAACGCAGAACACAGCAGGCTCATGTGTGTTGCGGCTCCCTGTTACGGTGGTGCATCGGCATGGCTGTCTCAAGTTCTGTCCTGCACCTGCACTGGAACCCCGAGGGTGCTTTGGTGCCACGGACGGGCATTCTCATGTAAGGGGTGCGCTCATGTGGTTGCGCCAGATGATCGACCTCACCCTCATCCCTCCGGGCTGCGTGTCCCGAATGGCCACAATGGCTGCCAAGTGCCAGCTCCAGTTCCAGCTCAATCTAGCTCCAACGCCGGCTCCAGTGCGCGATCATCGGCCCCCTTCTCACCTGGGCTGCGGTGGTACAGGCGGCATGCGCCAGGTAATTTGTCATACACGACTGCATTTCCCAACGACGTGCATGTCATCCCACCTGCCAGGCCTGCCCAGTGCCCACAGGACGGCCGCGTCTGTCACATCTCACAATGCGACGAAGGCCTCGAAGGGGGGGGGAGGAGTGGCCGGGACAGGAGAGCTCGCGGGACCCCATTGCCCATTGTGTCACAGATAGCTTTGCAGCCGAGAAACATTGAGCTTCGGCTCTTGTGGCTGGGAGATGGGGGTGTTTGTGGAGTTGGTGGCGTCGTAGACGAGGGATGCGATCCTGACCAGATCTGCCTCGTACCTGAGCCGGGCGAGCCAGAGCTCATGCATGAGGGCACTGCGACGGCGACGGCGACTGCGACAGGAACAGGAACGGGAACAGGGACGGGAACCCGGAGGGCCAGGCATGGTAGACTATGTCGGTCTGTCTGTCGATCCGCATGCGGTCGGGCGTGCAACTATGCCCTGCGCCTGCCCTGCCCTGCCCCGCCCTGCCCTGCGATTTCAAGTTGGTGGTGATGTGAGACTTGAGATATGAGGAGGGTGGGATGAAGGGGGAGTGGGAGAGACAACAGAGGTCTGCCAAGGGGAACATGTGGTGCAGGTACATACGGTACATACATCTGCACACACGTCTGTACACATCCGTGTGGTCCAGACAGTCTAATAACAAGATGGTAGCAGTACATGGCACACACACACAAGAACACAGACGAGTACACACACACAACACACAGGCACAGGCACAGGCACGTCTGGTAAAATCCCCGGGTCTTGATCCACCGGAAATTCATGCTCAAACTGACAGACGCGACCTAAGCTACATGGAGCTTGCATAGTGCCGCGTGGTATAGTTGGCTGCCACCGAGCTGCACCACGTCACTCACTCACCCACCTGGCCCGTCATTTTGCTGATACATATTCCATGGTACATATTTCCGTGACACACGATACACGACACACGGTACATGATACATGATACATGATACCATACACACGTACAAACGTACATACGTCCATGCCTAGGCGTACATATATAAATACATACATACATACACACATCCACACATCCATACACATATGCATACAAGGACCCTGCCCTGCCCTGCCCTGCCCTGCCCTGCCTGTCCTGCCCGGCCCTGCACTGACCTGAGACCGACAGTTCTGCTTGTTTGATTGCTCACAGTGCCTGGCACGAACGAAGGTCGAGGTCAAAAAGGTAGGGGTTTCCAGGCCCGACAGGCTACAAAGAGAAAGTTGAAGAGGGCCGCCAGTCTTTTCCTTTCCCGACCGACTCAGAAGTGGATGGTCCGGTCCGATCCACTTACACCCGCCCGCTGTCTCTCATCTTGTGGACATCGTCCATCCCAGTTTGCGCTGCCCATCGGATTTGGAGAGGGTAGCATTGATCAGACGACATCGTTTGCACGACCTCGCGTTCGTCCTGACCGTTCGTCTGTCTGTGTGCCTGTCCATCTGTCTGTCTGTCCGTCCGCCTCTATATCCACCCATCCATCCATCCACTCATCCACTCATCCACCCATCCACATCAGTCTACCCCCAACACAGCATATCTCGCATATCCCATCCAGCAGCCGGCAGTCTTTCCGAGGTCGGGCTGGCTGGCTTTGGCTCCTGCGGCCGGCTCAGGTTTCTTGAGTTGACCTGACTTGACCTGACCTGACCTGACCTGACGAGACGAGGCGAGGCGAGCGATCGTCCATCCCAAGAGCTGCCGTCTGGCCCTTCAACAATCCTGGACAGCCCCGTCCCCGTCCGCCCGTCCACCCGTCCGCCCACCCGTCCATTGGGACCTCGAGATTGCCTGCCCCCAAAACCCACCCATCCACCCATCCACCCATCCACTCTTCCAAACCCCAGCAGGCCCTGACAGGACAAACCCCCCCCAGCTCGAACCTGGACCGCAACGACCGTGTTTTCGCTGCTCCCATGATAGCTTTAATCTCGCGTATTTTGCAGCTGCTCGGCTGCTGACGACCAACCAATTTTCCCACGGCTCCCTCCTCTTGAGTCGACTTGTTTCCCCCCCCCCCGCCCTGCTCCCCTTCAGAGGAACCCTCCCCAAAACCAAAAGCATCCTCACCTGCACGCTCCGAGCATTGTTACTCTAGGAGAGACTCCCTCTCTCATCAGCTATATACCTCGTGCCCGACTCTGAACAGCGCCCTCGCGACCTCACATAGACACCAGGACCCCGTTCCCAAGTCTCCCTCCACTCGCCCCGGCCCAAACCGTCCGTTCAAGCACCCCCCCCCCTTCCAAAGAGTTACATCGAATTGGGACGAAGAGCCCCGCCCAAGGGCACAGGCATACGGAATTCGAGCCACACCCCTCCCTCAATCAACCTACAACATCCCTTACCTTCTGCAACAAAACACCTGAACCGAGCGTCACTTGTCTGCTGGGTGTGACTCGTAGCGAGAGTCCTTGCGCCGCCGCCGCCCCCTTCTATACCCCCTTTTCCCCCTACGCATCGCTCCATGATGGCGGAGAAGCCCTCGGTGTTGATCATTGGAGGGCTGGGATATATCGGACGCTTCCTGGCCCTCTACATCCACAAGAACGACCTGGCCTCCGAGGTCCGCGTCGTCGACAAGGTCCTGCCCCAGCTGGCATGGCTGGCTCCCGAGTTTGACGAGGCCTGCGCTGGCGATAAGTTTTTGCAGGCCGACGCCAGCAGAGAACGTAAGTCGAACCTCCGCCTGACTTTGTGCCCCATCTCAGCCGCCCCCCGCCCCATCCCGTTCCCGTTCTCCCCTCTTTGCTGTCCCGGATGTCAAAGTGTTTCTGACGGGACCCGACCCCTCTGTACAGAAGCCCTAGCCCGGATATTCGACCGAAAAGACGGCAAGCAATTCGACTACGTATTCAACTGCGGCGGCGAGACCCGGTATTCACAGGAGGATGAGGTGTACAAGCTGCGCTCGCTAGGGCTGTCGCTGGCCGTCGGCAAGGAGGCGGCCAGGCGAGGAGTCAAGGCCTTTATCGAACTGAGCACGGGCATGGTTTACAAGTCAGATTCTGCGCTGAGCAAGGAGACCGACAAGACAAAACCATGGAGCAAGATTGCCACATTTAAGCTGCAGGCTGAGGAGCAGTTAGCAAAGATTCCAGGGTGAGCACGGCACAGGTCCCGTCCCGGCGGGCAGTGTGGACATGCAGCTAATCATGCGCGCCCCTTCCAGTCTCAACCTCGCCATCATCCGTCTCGCCCATGTCTATGGCCCATACGCCTCCCAATGGGTCGCGACAGCGCTCTGTATGGCGCGTGTCTACAAGGCCCAGAACGAGGAGATGAAGTTCCTATGGACAAAAGACCTCCGGACAAACACAGTACACATCGATGACGTCGTGCGTGCGCTCTGGGCCGTGGCAGAGTGGTACGCGGCCGGCAAGAGCAGCTGGGACGAAAAGGCCATGGGTGGACCGGTACCGATCTTCAACGTCGTGGACAAGGGCGCCACCACACAAGGGAAGATGGCCGAGCTGATCGGCGAGATCTTCGGCATCAAGACAGGGTTCCAGGGGACACTGATCAGCAGCTTCGCCAAGCTCAACATGGACTCCGTGGTCGAGGACGTGAACGACGAGCTGCTCGGCCCCTGGGCGGACCTCCTCGAAGCTGCCGGCATCACAAGGCCCGGCCCGCTGACGCCGTACATGGAGAAGGAGCTGCTCAAAGACACGGATCTGAGCATGGACGGGAGCAGGCTGGAGAAAGTACTGGGCTTCGAGTACCAAAAACCCAGGGTCGACAAGGAACTCTTGGAGGAAGTTATTGAGAGCTATAAGAAGATGAAGTGGTGGCCGTAGCGAGAACCCATCAAAAAGACAACCCATGGAATAAAGCCACAGCTTAAAGCAAGGAACGCCGACGTAGGACTCGTGTGGCGGCCGAGGGCAATGCCCCCCCCCCCCCAGGATATGAGGCGACCTACCGGCAGACCGTCTGGGCGGCGGGAACGGGGGCGAAGTTGGGGGACGACATGCCGAAATACAGCGATGGCTGACCCTGGTCTTGGACACGACTCCGCGCCTGGGAAATGGACCAGCGGCGCCGTTGGAAGAGAATCTCCCTCGAAACCGGGACATCCCATCGTGGCAACCGCTTGCAGAGTCGGCCTGCGCGAGTCGGCCTGGCTGAGTCCAGACTCCACGGTCCATTGTCTTTCCCTAGCTTATACATGTAACATTAGGACAACCGGTTTCCTTTTTGGTCTCCTGGTCTGCTTCACTTGGGCCAACTCATCTCCTCCGTGCTTGATCACGCACCTAAAAATTCGTGCAGAAGCAGGTCGGGGTCGTCGCAGACCCCAGTGACGATGGTCTCGGCCTCGAGATCATCACGCAGAACATATTATTCGACCGTCTCATGGGGAGAAAGGAATCAGTAAGTGAAGAAGGGGATGAGATGGATCAGGAGGAGAGAGCGTGGAGGAAGAGAGCAGCCGGGTGAGTAAGCATCTGTGGTGTGAACGCAAACGAAACGGGGGGTATTACAGACTATTATATACAAACATAGGCGCAGACACACGCAAACCACTCGACGCAACCCACCACGCACATGGATGCCAGCACATACATACACACACACACACACACACATGTTTTTCCAGCGAATCTTGTCAAACGGCCCTGCATGTGCCGCGCGGTCCCCCCTCCTGTCACGTCTCCTCCATGTCTTGGATGATCTCTGAGCCGGGGCGGCCTCGAATTTTCCGATTGGGCCACCCTCCCGGCGGCGGCATGCGATGCTACTGCGTGCCGCTCCCGGTGTGATCACAAGTTGTCAGATGGGGGATGGGTGGTGGGTTGAGTTGGGAGGGCACGGCGCGTAGGCAAGGCGAGGCGAGGCATGGGTTGGGCTGGCTGCTGGCTCGCGTGTGGCGCAGGCCCGGCAGAATGTCTCCGGACGCTTGCTGTGTGGGTGGCTCGGCTCGGGGCTCCAAGAACGAACGAACATCTGCCACCACCCTGTGTGTAGTAGTAGTAGACCTTGCTGGACAAGAAGAACCAGGTAAGGTATTACTACACACTCACTCCTCTGGTCCCGTGTCCTCCCGCCCCAGCGCCCCGGGCCGCGGTGCCGAGCTCCGAAGGCGGGCGGGCGTTCTTTTGGTGGTGGTGGTGGTACTACTGCTGCAGGGCGGTCCCTTCTTCTGGGGAGCTTCTAGCCCCCCCCAGAGATTTTCCCGCTCCCGCCGCGTGTGACTATCCGAGACCAGTGCCTTGGCCCGGCGTCGTTGCCATCACAAGGGAACCTGGAAGATGGATGGGCGGGCGGATTCCACGGGGCCAGAGCTCCCTGGTATCACGCCAAGATGCTTCCCGCAAGCGAAGCCGTCGGCGCCGGATCCTCGGGAACACCCCCCTCGCAGCATATATGAACTTACCCGCGGTGAGGACCTTCCATATGCAATCAATTAGTCAATCAAGCCCTTCCCAGAAACGTTGGTCTTTTCGAGTTCCAACACCCCCTTTTTTGCTCAAGTGCGACAACTTTGTTTTTAGCGGATGTGTAAGTATCCCACCGCGAACAAAGACTCACAGGCATGCAACACGATGACTGTTCTCATTCTCGGAACGTGGTACGTAGTCAGTCGGCTGCGTCTCCGCAGACGACCGCGGAGTGTCAATCTCAATGATTTCTTAAGCTTTTAATAAAGTTTTACCTGAGAAACTACGGCTTCTTTGTATGGATTCCTTACGTAACTCGAGATGAGGGCAGGATGTGGAGCCGTGCTAGTTCACGAATAGACGCATAACTAGACATTTCAATTTAACCCATCCTCCGACTCAGCTCTATTTTCTTGAAATTTCTCAAGTCGAGAACGATGGCCCTTGGATTGTTCCGGCTTTCTACGGAAGGCCTTGTTGGGCAGAAGCTGACCAGTTACCGTCTTGCGTTCGTCGCACGCACGACGTGTCCCTTCATGCGTGTGACAACTCCATGTCCCTTCATGCGTGTGACAACTCCATGTCCAGGAGATGTGCTCTGCTACAATTTTCTTCTTTTTTGTTCTGGACCTTGTTTCTCGGTAGAACAGGACTTGATGGTTCGACCGAATGCTTTGTGACGTCGACTGGCTTGATTTTTATCAACAGGACAGGCTTCCTGTGCATCCAATCAGCTGGTCACTAGGTACTTTGTTGCACAGATCTGCTTACTAGTTGCCAGAATCAAAAACTTCCATGATGGGCATTTCTGCTCAGTATCTTCCTTAGTGAAAGACAGCCTGTTTTTTTTTCCCTTCCTAACCTACTGTTGTCGGCATTGTATTCATTTCAAACGCTGGGTCCTTGAGCTTTTATAACTGTGTGAAGGGACCGCTCGCATTTCATTTTTTGTAGGAAAAAAAAGGGAGAGATTTGTGCCCGGATTAAGAACAAAACCAACTAGTGAGTCCAAATCCAGCTGGATAATAGTGTTCTTTCCGGCCTTAACATTCCCTTGGATCTTCCCGGCGACGTCCTTACCCTTTGCAAGATTCCGGTTGGTGATGTAGACGTCGGCGCCCGTAAAATGGATGGCCTTCGCCGTGTTAAGCCCGTGTCCTGAGGGGGAGACGCCCGTGATGAGAACAACCCTACCAGCCCATATCGGGCTGTCAACGGGCCCCTGGTCCTTTATCATCTGGGAAGCCGTTGGCCGAGAATCCCCTGGGCCTTCTCGGGCTTGTGTTGTTAGTAATATGGTGTGAGCTGCTGCTAGTATACCTACCTACCTAGCCACGACTTGGCACTTGAGTTGGTTTGGAGGGCCTCCTTAGATATAAGTGAACTAGCATGTACTGGATGGCTAGATCCAACGAATCTCATGATGACGCCTAGATGAACATAATTACAGTGTGCTTGAAGGTAAAAAAAGCCATTTAGAACATGGGTGGTGCCAGGTGCCCGTGAGAGAGGCTGCCACTATGAGTGACTGAATCCAGTGACTGTGTGGGTGACTCACGCCCTGCTGCCTGCAACGAAGACCTTCCAGTGTTGGGTGTCGATTGACGAGGACATTTTCCCTTGAAGTAAGTCCATGCCCTTTTACCCAACTCAACACATGGGAGACTCAATCCCTGCAGAGTGCCTTCCCTTGGTCCCGGTTTCTCTCTCTTTGCTGCCTCCAAGCCTTCGCGTTCTACTGCAGTCGATCCCAGATCTTCCTATTTCATGGTTACAGTCAAGTCAAGAATACCGCGGTTGCCTGTCATCCGTCGTGGGCTTAGCAGTATCATGGTGGTCGCGGGGTCATCTCATTCTCAGCAACAACTCACGGCTACTGCGAAGTCTTCACAAATGGACAGTTCATCAAACAGCGGTCGCTGCGATCCACGCATGGCGAGTCTAGCCAATGCCAACTATTATGTTGGCCCTCAAATACGGGTAAACTTGCACAGCTTTCACCCCTTGCTGAAGCTTTGCTAAGATAGCACAGGCAACAGTCATCAACGAGTCTCGACCAGACACCCAGCTACCTCCAGCTGCCTTTCAGCCTACTGTTCTGCTTTCGATTGACGGAGAATCAACACATGAGTCCATCCAGTCAGACATACAGTCGTTCGCCCAACGCGATGACGTATTCTCCGACGACTTCTTGACAAACACTGTCATAGTTCAGGGTCAGAAAGGACAAACCGGGGACGAGTCCCAGATTCAGTGGGCGAGCTTCAGTGTTGAGACACCTCACAGGCCTTGGAAGCCAGACCGTATCATCAAAATCGAGTTCAACTCTGCTTTAGAGCCTGGCCCGTACTTTCTTTTACCTGACGGCATCCTTGCCCAAGCATGGCGTTTGTACCCGGACACGCAGGACGCATTCGCCACTACATTCGTTCCGACGCCGGGCGATCCGTTTCGGTGAGTCTAATCCCGCAGCCGGTATTGATTCCTCTCGTTGATGTGCTCATTCATGTAGCTTCCATCCCCTACAGGCAATGCCAGGCGATGGGTTGTGGCGCCAGGTGGTAGTTCCAAGCCGTCTGTACTCACCTCAAACAGAGCAGAAGCCTCTTGCTGGGAGGAGAATCAGCGTCAAGGATAATTTCAAGGTAACAGGCATCAAGACCACTCAGACCAACAGGGCTTGGGTGAGCCTCTGCGGTCCGGAACGTGAAACTGCCGGCTTCATCCAAGACTTGGTCAGCCTTGGGGCTGTCATCGTCGGGAAGACCAAGATGTGCGCGTTTTCATCGTCAGAAGAAGCAACAGACCAGTGGATTGATTTCAATGCTCCCTTCAACCCTCGAGCAGATGGCTATCAAACCCCGTCTGGCAGCACCACGGGTGGAGGGGCCAGCCTAGCCAGCTACGACTGGCTTGACTTTTCCATTGGGACCGACAGTAAGCACCTCTGCAGCGACTCTGAGCGAGGCCGCAGGGTAAGGAGGAAGGAGGCTGACATGTTGTGCTAGCAACCGGAAGTATTCGTTGGCCAGCGGCTTGGAATGGGCTCTTTGGCTTGCGGACCTCTTGGGGAGCAATCGCGCTGGAAGGCGTGTACCCAGCCTGCAGGTTAGCCAGCCCCTGAGAATTGATAATAAGACCTGTAAACTTACCTCCGCAGAATTATGGACACTCTGGGGCTGCTATCGCGTGATGTTGATGGCCTGCGAAGCTTGCTTGCTTCCTCGTCGCCAGAACTGGAGCATCATGCAGCGCAAGTAGGTGACAAGACATTTTTTACCAAGCATGGCTGGATGCTAATGAAGGACAGCCTCCCAAGCGGATTTTATACTGCACCGACTTCTTTCCCCACTCGAACGCAGAACAGCAGACTCTCATCGATGGCTTCGTTAGACTTCTAGAAGCACACCTTGGGGTAGAAAGGACGGAGGTCAGCCTCGCAGAAAGATGGTCGCAGTGCCCCCCACCTGAAAGTGAGGGAAAGGACCCGAAAACATATATTGAGAAGGTAAGGGAATCTCTTTCGTGCCATTCCCTGGTATATACTGAGATCGGCCCAACTAGACGGCATACTGCCCCTTCTACTACGATGGGTACACCGAGTTCTCGCAATTTCGCGAAGACTATGAGAAGAAGTTCGGTAAACCCGTCTACTTGGGGCCTTACATGCGCTGGAAATGGTATGTCTGCGACGGAGCTGCTAGTTGTGGACGCAGCCCCCGCTGAAAACCTCTGAAGGGACCAGGGCCTTTCCGTCACCCTTGACCAGAAGAACCAGGCGCTTGGCGAGCTGGAAGTGTATCGCAGGTGGTTCCGAGAGAACATAATGCAACAAGTGGAAGGCGGGAGCTCGAACGCTGTCCTCATCCTGCCCTGTGGGAGCGGCGAGCCGAAGTACCGCGACCTCCCAAACTCGTAAGTGGGCTGGCTGGCTGGTCATCCCTGACAGCATTCGCTTTCTTGGATCCTGACTCTACTTTTGGCAGGCCGCCGGGCGTTGTTCCTGCATTTAGTCCGAATTACATTGCATCCATGCAGGCCCTGCAACAACTGGTCATTCCCGGTAAGGAATACACCGATGGCTAGGCACACGATCCTGTGTGGCTGACAAACTTCGTAGTCGGGCAAATCCCATTCGAGTCAAGGATCAGCAAAAGGACTGAATACCTGCCCGTCGTGGCTTCGATGGCTGGGGCTCCCGGTATGCTACTCCTGTCCTTACTTTGCACGTGTTTAATGGAGACTCATGGCTGACTGTCTTGAAGGGAGCGACCTAATGCTCATCGATCTTGCGAAGTCGGTGCTCAAGGCTGCGCAAAAGCCAGCCGAAGTTCAGACTGGCCGCTTCATGTTCAGGCCGTAGTTGTGTCCATGGTACTGGTGAGCCGCATGCACACAATAGATCACGCAGATTCCAGGCATTCTCTGGCTCACCTGAGCCACCAAGATTGGGCTTGGTGACAGGACTGATCGTTCTTGCCAGAGACCTAGGCAAGGCTTGGTTTCAAGGCACAGATACCGATGAGGAATTCCATTCGTCAAAGACCGCGGGTGCCCTCAGAGATTGCCACTGGGGACCTGGGGGCTCTTGTATCCACAAACAGGCAGAAATCCCCTCAAATAGCACCTGATCGTTGCTAGATTGAAATGCGATTGCGAGGCTTTAGGTGATGCAGGTAGGCAGTGCGCGGCGGATGCTCTTGATCTTGGATGATGTGACTCTCACAGTGGGCTGTTGCAAGTGGAGAACCATGAGGACCAGCAATCACGATTTAGTAGAGGTTGTTATAAGTTCTTCTAAAGCCGTCATAAGTGAGAACCCCATGGGAGCCCCTCTCCTTACCGATAAAACATGAGTGAGGGAATTGGGAGTTCCAAAGTCTGTGTCCACCAAGACCAGCTCTCGAACATTGTGAGTACGACAATAATATCTAGGGAGAGAAATAAGTCCTCGTACCACAGGGAAAATAAGCTGAGTGCCTCTGTCATCTCGCATATTCGTTTCTATCTCCAACTCCACCACCGGGACGTTGTTCAACGAATACCCCTGAATGCGCATGCATTACCTGCAGAGAGCTTGTCTTCATGTTGAGGCCCACCAGATCGGGGAGATAGACTCAGTAAAGCCACAGTAATCATGAGTTTAACGGGCTATGAAAAGACCATTATGGCACCAGAACATCTATTCTATTACCATGTCCTTGAGCCTTTACTCAGGACTGTGTGAAGGGACCGCTCGCATTTCGATTTTGTTCTTCAAACAGAAAAAAAAGAGAGATTTGTGTCCGGATTAAAAACAAAACCAACTATTACCATGAGAGTGTTAAGTCGCATAGCAGCTAAACTTTGAATAATACATCATTCAATTTGAGTCAACGCAGTCAACGCTATCCCTAAGTTCCTAGGAACTTATCCTCTGACCGGGAAAAAGTACTTCAGTGGATGAACCCACCTGCTGGGGAACGGACTTGGGAACCGTGCTGTAGCTGCTTGGCTGCTCAGCCTGCAGGGCCATAGTTTTGCGTATTCAATGTATGTAGTGAGAGCCATTGCTGAAATATGCGGGTTTGATATGGTATCCGGGAGGAGGGGTGGGACTTTCAGAACAGGTTGATGCATTCCTACATGTGTAAACAAACTACAGGCACACACAGCTACGTCATGCAGCCAGCCGTATTGTGTTAGTCTTCTCAGATTGCAACCTTGATTTGTTGATTTGGTTGTGTGACCAAGCAATGCGAAGACCAAAAAAAAAAGGCCGGACCCAGTAATTCAGACCACGGCTTATTCGGGGCCTACCTGTCACAACCCCGATCGGCGGTCTTGGGTGTGCGCCGACCTGCCAGCCCAGCCCCGGAACAACCACTCCAGGAGGGAACAGAGGGAACTCGTTGCCCCTTTGGGAGGGCCCCCCGGGGCCAATTGGCTGGGCGGAAGGTGCTGTCGATGGAAGCTGGGCAGCTGGGCAGCTACACTTAACTCGTCACCGTCCCGACGAGGGTTCCATCCACTGCAGCAGCGAACCGTTGCGCCCGGCGCGATGATCACCCTGACCACCCAGGCCACCCCAAGGAACCTCGGCCGGCTCGTCATGCAGGGGCCTTTTTGCCTTCTTGTGACAGACCTCCGCCCTGCCCCGGGGCTCCTGTCTGGATGACTTTATACTTTATTACTGAAGAGGCCACTCGCACTACTTCGCCTTGTGGCATGTTCTACCTGCGACTCGTTCTATCATAACTTGCTTGCTCGCATCGTCTGCCTGCCCGACCTATAATATCACTGAAATACTGCCTCGTACGGGGGTGGACGTCTTCGTTAGACCCGACACACCTTCTTCAGTCAACAACACAAGACACAACACCACCACAGAAGCTGCAGGAGCTGCTCTGCTCAGCATTATAGCCCTACCAGATATCTTAGAGAAAACAAACCAAGATAAGACAAAAGTCATAATGGCAGCCCCCGCAGAGAAGACACTCCGGAACCTAACCGGCACCTGGATCATGGTAAGTACTCACTGTCGCAGGGCATAACCCGATACGGACAAGGGTGTGTTCATTGTCACAAGCCAACCTTGATCAAGCCCTCACCAACAAGCCGGGAGCTAACACACGCCGCCAGAACAAGTCCCTCTCCGACTCGGCCGACCCGGCCCTGGCGCTGCAGGGCGTGGGCTGGCTGACCCGCAAGGCCGTCGGCCTGGCGACGGTGACGCTGCACGTCAAGGAGTACGTCGACGACGCCGGCCTGACGCACGTCGACATTGAGCAGACGGCGACGGGCGGCATCAAGGGCACGACCGAGAACCGCACCCTCGACGACACCTTCCGCGAGCACAGCGACTGGCTGTTCGGCAGCGTCAAGGGCCGCACCGGCTGGGTGAGCCCCAGGGACAAGATCGCCGACGCCTACCTCGAGAAGGGCTGGGAGGACTCCCAGTCCGAGTTCGTCGTGGGCTACGTCGAGAGCCTCGACCGCGGCTGGACGGCGCGCCAGGTCTGGGGGTTCCAGGAGGTCGACGGCAAGCGGAGGTACGCCCGCAACATCGTCGTCGCCAAGGGGGACGAGAGGGTCGAGATGAGGCTCGTCTATGACTTTGTCTCCGCGGAGCCTTAAGGTTGCTCGGCGGGGGCGAGAGGGCTAGACTGCACGGTTGCATGCACACGTCCTTGTGCTAGAGTAAGGGCTTGCGATGATCGACGGGGCTGAGGGTTCTCCCGAAGCTCACTCCGAGAGGAGACAGATGTGTCTCTGAATTGTTGGTTGGCGTTTACATTCTTAAATGGTACTGATTATGTTTCTACCTGTCTCATATCCCCGCTCGGGTCACCTGCCATGGAGTAGACAGATCGTGATGCAACACAGCACCTAGAAACTCACATGGTCTCTGAATCATTTCACCCCAAGAGCAAGCTGGTCAGGCAGGAACTAGCTAAACACCAAATTATCCTTGAATGTGCGCCTTTGTTCTTCAGAAATGTCAATATGGGCGTCTGTCAGTGCCTGTTCCTAGCTTCGACAGCACACAGTTTCTGTCTCATCGCAGAAACAGAAGTGATAGTGGAATGGGAGTGAATTGACCATGGAATTGGTAGTCTCCCAAGATTAGCACTCCTGTCTCTGCCCCAGTTTCGATGCCAGTTCCAGTTCCAGTTCCAGTTCCAGTTCCTGTTCCTGTTGAAGGGACGCCGTTTGTGAATAGCCCAAATCTAAGAAAAGATACCCATTGCCACGAACGCCCTAGATGAATATGCATTCGCCCCGCTTTGTTGTTGACACCCGACCTTCTGTCAGTTCTACCAGGGGTATCTTTCCTTTTTGCGTCTCTTTCGTTTTCCTCCTCGATGAAGCTGTCCATGTATGACCTGGGCGTGAACTACACAGTCCTGCCACACCAAACTTATGCTGTGTCACCCGTATTCTCGCCCATCAGGCGGCGCCTTCTCTAGTGGGAGGACAAACAGCGGCGACCCTTCACGCCGGCCTCCTCTTGACGAACTCCTCCAGGTCACTCCTGGTGGCGACGCCGAGGACGAACCGCCTGTTGTCGTCGGTGATGACGGCGAACTCCTGCTTCTGCCCGCCCGTCTCGGCGCCCTCGAAGAAGGCCTCGAGCTCCTCGAGCGGGGTGTCCATGGTGATGACCCTGTACTTCCTGCCGCGGCGCTGGAACCGCGTCATGGCGGCGCTGACGGGGTCCCCCGGCCGCACCGCGCCGCCGTCCAGCTGCGACTGCAGGTTCGGGATCGACACGTAGCCCAGCAGGCTGCGGGTCTGCCCGTCGACGACGGTCAGGTGCGTGTAGTCGCGCTCGAAGGCGGCCTCGAGGGCGAGCGAGATGGGGTCCGCGGGCGTGAGGGAGAGGGCCGCGGGCGGCTGGAGGTCTTCTACTGCGGCCTGGTGAGGGTGGTTCCGCCCCGTCGTCAGTCAGCTTGTTCCTTGTGTGCCCGTTGCGTGATTCCGTGGGGGTTTGTCCTCATATCTCTCTCCTGACTTACCCCGCGGTACCGGTTCGCCCACTTTGAGACGTACGGGCCTGAGTTTGCCTGCGTGGTGCTGGTAGAAGGAGGTGCCATTATGCCTGTTGCCATGGCGGGTTTTATTGCGTAGTAGGTTTGGGAAAGGAGAGGTAAGATATGTAAAGGTGTGGGTTGTGGGTTGTGGGTTGGCCGGGCCAAGGCAGGCAAGCGTCTCGGTTTGCGATGGGATGAGTCGGCGTAAATGGGGCTAGATTTCTGCGACCTGCAGGACGGCCCTTGGCGTCACCTTGGAGTCCGCTGGATGGCGGGGTGTGGGGCCGTGTCCTCCGTGTCGCATGCGGGCCCGTCTTCGACATCTTGATGTCGTCAGAGCATCGTTCTCTCCGTCGCGAACTCCATTTCAGACACTCAGCGCCTGCTGTGCTCCATGAACCGTCATTATCTCGTTGAATCTCAATCATCTCTACTTATCATAAGCCTTGGTAAATGAGATCGGTTCACCTTTGCGCCTGTTCCGTGCCCTATTACAAGCTAAGTACCTAGAGAAGATGACTGCGAGCTGCAAATCACTCAGATCGATGGCTGCGGGATCGTCTAGTTCTACTTGCATTGCTGCTGATGTTGCTATTGAGAGCGAACTTCACCTTGCACAAGCACGGTCAATTGAATGGAATATACGTAAATATTCATGTCAAGATACTGAGTCGGGGCAAGAACATGGACATTCTATACACCATATTGGTTAGGTTGAATGTAATATTGTGGTGAGCAGATGAGGAATGGCAGCCGAGTGAAAGCACGCCGACGTCATTGGAGATACGTCCAAGAGCGGCAGCAAAGAACCGGTTGCTCCTGCTGGTTGTGTCTGACAGACAGCCAGGTGCTTGTATCTGGGGCCAATGGTTGGTTTCCGCTCATTTTATTAATAAATGCCCCGGGTCGTCCTCAGATCGCCCAACAGCTTCTCCAACCTCACACGTCCCCCCTTTCACGTCCAGGGCTCCCCTCCGTAGCTTTCATCAGCTGGGCTGCTCAAGCCAGCTACTCACGGCATCATATCCAGAGCTTCTTTCCCAGCATTCAGTGCAAGATAGCACGGGAACTGTCAAGAGCGCGCGTCCGTCCAGGTGCTCCACGGTAGGCTACCCTCAGCTATTTCTTGTGAGTTCCGGGTTTCCGAGAACCCCGACACGGGGGGCTTCTAATCTGCACTTAAGCACGCATTCTTCCATGCGCATCCTCCACGCCCCATCGTATTTATCGGATCTTGATATTCGTAAGATTCGAGTTGCTCATAACTCTCCAGGTCTGGAGTGAAGCTCAACCTCACCTAGCAAGATGTCTCACCTGTATCCTCGGTATGACACTCTTCAGAAGACCTTCCCTCGCCAGCCTCAGGACGGCCTAAAGGCGCAGGGCACCAAGGCAACCCCATACCAAGCCCGTATGGACCTGTATTCGGCCTACTCAACCATCGAGGACAAGGCCAAGAAGCTCAGCGCAGAGGCCACCGCCGAGTTCAACAAGGCCAGCTCCGCCGCCCAGGCCAAGGCGGGCAAGATCGAGCTGTACTCCGGGAAGTATTACGCCGCATGCACCTTTGGAGGGCTGATGGCTTGTGGCCTGACCCACACTGCTGTCACGCCCCTGGATGTCGTCAAGACCCGGCGCCAGGTCGACTCCAAGCTCTACACGGGGAACTTCCAGGCCTGGGGCAAGATCTACCGCGTCGAAGGCGTCCGTGGCATCTTCACGGGTTGGTCTCCCACCTTCTTCGGCTATTCGGCCCAGGGTGCTTTCAAGTACGGTTGGTATGAATACTTCAAGAAGACGTACGCCGACATAGCGGGCCCGGAGGCTGCATACAAGTACAAGACCGGTCTCTATCTGGCCGCCTCTGCTTCTGCCGAGTTTCTGGCGGACATAGCACTCTGTCCCTTCGAATGTTAGTATAAGCCTTTCTACATGACAGGCCCCGTACCGTGCTACTGACACAGACCAGCTGTCAAGGTCCGCATGCAAGCGACGATCCCAAGCCCCTACTCCGGCACGTTCGACGGCATCAGCAAGATCACCGCCAAGGAAGGATGGGGTGGGCTGTACAAGGGCCTCTACCCGCTGTGGGCCCGGCAGATCCCTTACACCATGATGAAGTTCGCCTCGTTCGAGACCATTGTCGAGATGATCTACGACCGCCTTCCCGGATCAAAGAATGACTACAGCAAGGCCGCACAGACCGGCGTTTCCTTCACTGGTGGATATCTGGCCGGCATCCTCTGCGCCATAGTCTCACACCCGGCAGATGTCATGGTCTCCAAACTGAATGCTTACCGTGAACCTGGGGAGGCCTTCGGAACGGTCGTCTCGAGGATTTACAAGGACATTGGCTTCAGGGGGCTGTGGAACGGTCTGCCAATGCGAATTGTGATGATTGGAACCTTGACTGGCCTCCAGTGGATGATATACGTGAGCACTTCTCGTTGCTTTCGGTCGAGTTTGACGCCAAGTTGGGGATATCGATCGCTGACGCTGTGTGACTGCAGGACTACTTCAAGATCTTCATGGGCTTACCTACGACCGGAGGTCAGGCGCCGCCGGAGAAGAAGCAGGAATAGTTACTGAGGTGGGAGTACCGCGGGAATGTGGGGGAGCTTGCTCAGTGCTGGGAACAGTCTCTCTCCAAAGCAACAGTTTGGTAATCAAGACCCGAGATTATCTTTCCGGTTGAGGTTGGGACTCGGAAAAGACGCCGGTAAAGATAAGATGTTGTATAATTCATTGCTGTAGCTTGTAAAGTGACATTACCTTGTAACTGATTGGACAGTCATTGTGTAAAGCCTTGCAGAAAGCCCCGGAGGTGGAAGGGGATGGTAGCCAACTGTAGGTCATGGCTGGCAGGCGAAAGAAAGCGATGATGTCGGGGGGCCCGTGCGTTGTTTTCAGCACAGGACCTTGGGGGGGTTCCTTGCAGCCTTCCCACGGCACCCTTAATTCGCACTCTGGTGGCTGTTATCGACGTGAATTACCTCGCCTCAAGGACCGACCCCCCGGCGAAATGGCAGAGCAACCAGTCGCGGAGGTCTTTACCTTCCCGACAGACCCAGCCGAGTTCGAGAATGACGACCGCATCTCGTTCTCCAAGCTGGACAACAAGTTCATCGCCGTCCAGGAGTCAGACGGCACCGAGTTCGAGTTTGACCACCAGCTGAAGCGATGGATCCCAGTGGCGGACGAGGATGAGGAGGCCTTCATTCAGCAGCATCAGGACGCCTATGGGAACGCACAAGACCCAAGCGCAGACAGCAGTGCTCAGCAAAGCAACGGCAGAAAGCGGAAGCAAGACCAACTCGAGGTAAGCTGCGCACGCTGGCTCGTCCACCGTGGTCGAGACAGTCCTTGAACACCACTTCGAGTGAACCAACCAAAGTCGCCCTTCAGTCGCCCCAAATGGGCGACGGACAAGAACGTGCAGCACAGAGAACCAGAAGCAACAGTACCTGCCGAGTTCAACTGCTTGTGGGAAAACAAAAATCTGGTGACAAACTGACACGCACCCCGCGCTACTCCAGGATCAGGACAATAATGGCTCCTCCTCTACCTCCAACAAGCAGCGCAAAAATAAGAAACAAAACACTCAAAGACAGCCGCCCCAGAACAGAGCCATCTACGTCACTGGCCTGCCTCTCGACGTGACAGTCGACGAGGTCGCCGAGGTTTTCGGCCGCAAGTGCGGCGTCATCGCTGAGGAGATCGACAGCGGGCGGCCCCGGATCAAGCTGTATGAGGACGCCGATGGCAACTTCAAGGGGGACGCCCTCATCGTCTTCTTCAAGCCGCAGAGCGTCGAGATGGCCATCATGCTTCTCGACGACACGCACTTCCGCTACAGCGACTCGGGCCTGGGGTCGGGCAAGATGCGCGTGCAGGCCGCCGAGTCCAGCTACAAGAAGACCCAGTACACAGACGGCGCCGAGGGCGGCGAGGCCGGGCCGAAGCAGCAGCAAAACAACGGCAAGGGCGGCGCGGGCAAGGACCGGGAGAAGGTGATTAAGAAGACCCAGAAACTCGACGCCAAGCTGGCCGACTGGTCCGACGACGAGCCCGCTTACGTGGCGCCCGAGCAGCGGACGGGCAAGAAGGACAAGATGGTCATCCTCAAGCACATGTTCACGCTGCGGGAGATCGAGGAGGACCCGGCGGCGCTGCTGGAGATCAAGGAGGACATACGCGAGGAGTGCGAGAAGCTGGGCGAGGTGACCAACGTGGTGCTGTACGACCTCGAGCAGGACGGCGTGGTCAGCGTCAAGTACAAGAAGCCCGAGTCGGCCGCCGCCTGCGTCGAGCTCATGGACGGGCGGGCATTTGGCGGGCAGAGGGTCGAGGCCTACATCCCAAGTGGGCGGCTCAAGTTCCAGAGGTCAAAGGACAACAACGACGACGCCGGGGAGGAGGACTGAGAGGTTGTCCCCGGGGGACGAGGTGAGTTAGTAATGCTTGGGGTCGACGCTCCTTTTCCTTTCGTGGCGCCACATCGCAAGATCTCGACGGCGCGAATCCGCTTGACACAAGCTCACGAGGGACGCTTCAGTCTTTGCACTGTTTGCTTCTTCTACATAGTCGATAGGTACTCAATCTGCGACAATAGAACCAAATTTTTTTTTCGATGAGAGAAACAGAAAACACCATTACACCAACACCCCAGCCATGAACCTTTATTAAATCCGGTCCCCGCAACGCCTTTCTCACAATTTGGTACTCCCGATTTTCCCCAGTCGCGAACAACCAATCCTCAGGCCCCAAAACCAGACGTCGTGCTCGCATAAAAGAACACCATGGACGAACCCCGTCCCGAACGAGCCCAGACCAATCCCTGGAGTGTTAGGGATCAACATGTGGAAAGAGTGTGAAGACTCACAGTCCGGACGATGATGAAATCAAGACCACACGGCAACGGCGGTTTCAAACCTGTCGGGGGGCCGCGGGATGACGACTCAAAGAGCTCGTTGTTTTTGTTCGCTTCTGGGAAGAGAGGCAGGCAGGAACCAAAGAGTTGACTGTCGCCAGCGCGTCAGTGAGTGCCCAGCGCAAGCGGTGGAGCTAGGAGGCTTTTATTTTTTTCGTTTTGTTCCTCGGGATTCTGCTCCCGGTGCGGGTTCCTCCTGTCCCGTCGCCTTCCTGTTCCGCCCATCGCCTTTCAAGGTTGCATGAGATTCACTGTGGAGTCATTGGTGCTGGACACTGCTTCTATTCCAGCAGGGATTCGAGGTCGACGCGCTCCTCGACTGTGTACCATATGGCGGACTCGATGATTTTCAACACCACGCGAAGGTCGGTCTCGTCTGGGGCGGCGGTTAGTATGCTCGTTCCCACCTGGCCATTACATGTTGGCTGTCCAAGAGAACCCCAACGGCAGACGTGATGGGGTCTAATAGGTGGGGGGGTCTTCTCACCTCGCGGCGCGTAGACCAGGACAAACGTCTCAGGCAGCGGGCTCCTCGGCATCATCCATCTCCGGGCGGCGCCCACGGCCTCCCTGTTGCCCCTCCCCCAGGCCATGGGGTGCCGCTGGCCCCAGCCCTTTGCCAGGACCTCTGCGATGTCGTCCGGGTGCAGGTTCATGTGCATGCTCCGGTCCGAGTTGTGCAGGTGGCAGACCTCGCCGTTGCCGCAGACGTTGACGGGGTGGCGGGCGAAGAGGGCGAAGCCGTGCTTCTCGATGCACGAGGTGGCGATGCCGAAGCGCGCGGCCTGCGCGGCCGCCAGCCCGCCCATGACGCGCTTGAGGGCGGCGAAGGCCGCTGTGGACCCGTGCTGGTCGAGCTGGCGTTGCGGCGCGAGCCCGGCGACNGCTCCGGGCGCGAGTTGGCGGCGCCGCGCGGGGGCGCGCTGAAGGGGTCCCGCAGGACGAAGAGGCGGAACCACGCCAGCCGCGCGTAGCCCGAGAGGGTGGGCGGCGTGCCGCCCGGCCCCAGGCGCAGGAAGTTCTGGTAGTCGTTCCAGACCAGGAGCAGGACCGGCACGGCGAGGATGAGGGACTCGAGGAGGTAGTGCGGCACGGTGTGCATGCCCGTGACGAGGAAGACGGAGCCGGCGAGGAGGGCGCTGGCGTCCAGGGTCATCGAGAAGGGGTCCTGCCGGATGACCATGTTCACGGCATGGCTTGGGACGTCGGTGGCCGAGCCGAGGATGAGGCTCTTCCTCTCGGCGCGGGGGCTCTCCATGTTGGCTGGGACGTCGGCTGCGGCCTCGCTTGGTGCGAGTTGTTCCGTCTGGGCAGTTGCTAAGAACGACATGGCAGGATTTGCGGTGACGGCCCCGGAGAGGCACGCACGGCAGGAATTGAGTTGAATTATTGGGGCTGTGCCCACTTGGTAGGGACGTGGGGGTTCAGAGGCCACGGTGAACGAACAGCAGAGTTGTATGTGTATGTATAAGGGCAGTCTAATAACTGGTGTCAAGTAAAGCTTGATAGTATCATGGAGGCACACACACGGGGTGGTGAGAAGGGACCCGGGCCAGCAAAGCCTACAGAAACAAAATGATGAGATTGGGGTTATATCTGCGGGACGGTGTGACGAAAAAGTAGGGCAGCTTGCGGTATGTGGTCAGAAGGACGTCAGCTTTGAGGCCGGGGCGATCTTCTGTCAAGCGAGGATAGAGAGATGCGGCTAGAGGGGGCCTTCTAAGGCGAGGAAAAGGGGCAATAGCCTTCCCGTCTAACAGGCTCCCGGGCGGGACGAGGTTCTTTGACAGCTCACCGTTGAGTTTGGCAGCTGCAGATATGAGGTATGTAGTCCTGGGCGTGTCTGAAGGCGGGAGTGCGCGTGCGGTGGCGATAAGCTTGGGGAGCCCAGGTCAAACGGAGAGGTTCGTGGCCAATGCAGCTGGCCCCAGGACCTGGTTTTAATACTTGACACAAACCGCACGAGAACTTGCCGTCTCGTGCGCGGCACTCGGTATGGGAAAGGCGGCAGGGAGCGAAATGGCATGCGGGATGAGGTTTGAAGTCAGTAATAAACCAACCGCGCCCTGCACTGCAGCCAGCCAGCCAGCCAGCCAGCCAGCCAAGCAAAGGTCGCACAGGCAAGAGGCTACGGGTCAGCTGCCCGTGCTCTGGCTCGATTCCGACTTGACGGGGCCAGCAGGTCGCACGCCCCAGTGCCCACGCCCAACGCCAACGCCCATGCGGGAACCATGCAGTGTCGCCCTCCGCAATGCGGTTTGCGTGTGGCCCTCAGGGACGACGTCGGACGCACCAGGCCGGGCACGTACCATTGCCAGAATGGGGACCACGACCCGTGGGCATAACGGGCCAAGTCCTCCGGCATTTGGCCGCAGATCTGGGGCAAACCATGAGGTTGGGGTAGGTGGGCATTGGGGGTGGGACAGGTTGAGCCCCGCCTTGTGATGCTCAAGGTCAAGCCCGGTAATAATGAAGCCCAGCATGGGAGTGGCCGACTTTGACACACAAGGACGGCAAGCGGCTTGGGCGAAGTCTGTGCCGTGCCTGGGCTGCCAATGTGAATGCGGTGCGGCTGCTTCACGCGGCCTGTGCTGTATCGTGAGCACGAGACCTCGAGGCCAGGAGACCAAAAAAAGCCACGAAGCCAGCTGGCGGAGAGGGGATCGTTGGACTTGACTGGTCGACAGGACCCCGCCGGACAACATCTGTCTGGTGCATTCAAACATGAGCTGCCAAGCCACACCTCAATTTTGTTTTCTGGCGCGCGGACGCTGACCCGGGTCGAAGCAAGCACGAAGGGGTGGCACAGCTGACACAGCTGACACGGCAGCACGGCTGGCACACCGACAGGACAAAAGCCCGTCGAGGGCATTGTATGCTCGTCGACTACTGTGAGGCAGCGGAGTCGGATGTGGGTACGGAAAGGCTAGCATCGTGATGCGGTGCGGGATGACGTCGATTATGGGCTTTTGGCTGGGCTCCACTCATTCACGAAGCCCGGGGTGCACAGGCGGATACGGGTGTGTCTCGAGGTGCGAGTTGACGGGCGCGTTACTGCAACTGTGCAGTCGGTGGGCAGCGGGAGCCGACGGCGATGGCCACGGCCATGGGTGACGCTCCGCCACCGGCGATTGAGTGGGTGAGTGAGAGGGTGAGTCCTGCCTGCTGGGATGGACTTGGCGTGAAGATTCTACACGTTACGAGGCCGCAAAAGGTTGGTAGCCGGCCTGTAACACGTGAGAGAGCAGTGCCCTCTGTTCGTATCCACAGCGACACCATCGGAGAATTTCTCTGCTGTGGCTGGTGAGACTTGACCGGGCGTCTCTATGCTCGCCACGACAAGTCCCGGAGCGGAGGACAGAATAGGGGTAGGGTGCACACACGCTGCACACCCACGACAAAGGACGTTCGATGGAATTTCCGGGGTTTCACCAAGCAGGGGGCAATAGCAAGCAAATTGCCGCCGCCCCCTTTTGCCTAGGCCGGGAGAGGCGACGGACGGTTGGATGCTTATCGGGACGGAAGGCAGTTCAGACGACGGTCATGGCTATGCTGTGAAAGCACTGCAGGTGATGACCGGGGGATGGTTGGGCGGCTGGTAGCTTCTGGTTTTATTCGCCGTCGATCGTCCGGAAAAGGAGAAGGTCGAGCGAGACGCGACGAGAACCAGGGCGCCGTCGAAGAGCCGTTGGTTGCTTGTGGCAAGACGGGACGAGACGAGACGAAAATAGAAACATTAGATTTTGCTTCCTGTAGTGTATGGGTGTATCCCATGGAACCGAACCACCAGGCAATACAAACGTCGGCTTGTGAAAACAAGATCGGGAGCCCTGGCGTGGGGAGAGCGTGCGTGGCAGGGCGATCGGATATTAACTGCAATCCCAGCCAGGAACAGGCCCAGGCTCGGAATACCTTGCGACGGCGTGTTTGTCCTTGGTCTCAGGGTTGTCGAGGCTCAGGAGGGCCCCCAGTTTTTTTTTCATCAAGCCAGTTTCGCTAGAGACGGGATAGTGAACATAGTAGTGTTCGCGTCCATGTCGTCCCTCGTCATTTGGTACAACAACAAAAGAGGAGCCGTGTCTCCATCTCAAAACAGACGTGGTGGCCAGACAAAATAAAATGTCTGTGCTCGCTGTGTTTGCTGCCTCGACATAGCATAGCATATAATCATCAATTCGCTGCTTCGAGTCATAGGAGAGTCAGGCCATTCTTCATGTCTGTGGTATGGACGATGGCCACCACATTTAGTGAATGTGCAAGCAATCTTGAATTGGATTTGGCAAAATGCAGCCGCTCCCGATGGCGTTAGTGCGCGCATGAGCTCCGCGGCGAGGGGATGGCGGGATGAGGCTCTCATAGGATGGGAGCGCCCGGTTGCTCAGCAACTTTTGTCGCACAGCAGGCTTGGGCGCTCTGGCTGCA
The DNA here is from genome assembly GCA_001447215.1 of Diaporthe aspalathi. Classification (NCBI taxonomy): domain Eukaryota; kingdom Fungi; phylum Ascomycota; class Sordariomycetes; order Diaporthales; family Diaporthaceae; genus Diaporthe; species Diaporthe aspalathi. Next base: position 65,716 of record LJJS01000454.1, read on the forward strand.
TCCCATGTAACCCACAGGTACCCGCATATACCATCGCCCGCCCGCAATACACACCACACCCATGACGAAGGTCTCCAGCGTCCTGCGTCCCTGCCAAATTTCGAGAGAAATCAATCAATCAATCAATCAATCAATCCATTGTCCCTGTCGCCCCGGTCCCCAGCCCCCTCCGAAAGAGGTACCCAGGCCCCCACACAATCTAGGCCCACCCGCTGGGTACCGTCACGGTGCAAGGTCCAGCGCCCTTTTCCCTGCCTCCTCTGTCCCTCCAATGTCTGGATCCGGCGACGTGCTACTACTGTAGTACACGCTACACACGCTACACATGCTCTTCCTCGGCCAGGGACGACTAGCGGTACTAGCAAGGTACATCCAGGCCAGGGCCTTGGCCCTTCCACCCCAACCCCCCTCTCCCACTTCTACAACGACCATACGCTCCTTCGAATGTTATGCGCTATCGTCTCTGCAAGTTGGAGCCGTTGTTCATTCTGCGGTGCACATCCTCCCCATCTAATCCCATCCTTCATCTCTCCTCCCCTCACCCTCGCAGCCCAAGGCGTTGCCCCAGCGAGTACTTGTCTGCGCAGCCAAGGACCGAACGGGGCCACATGCACGATAACCGCATAGTCGCAAGATCCCCTTCTCCTTCTCGACTGAACGTCTGCGTCTCCAGCCAGCACCCATCCCCACGAGGCTCCATCCTGCCCTGGCCGTTCAATCAACTCCTGACGTCTTCCTGTCCTCCTCACTTATTGAACTCTTGCTGCCCCTCCACCCCTCCACCCGCAGCAACCTCCTACCACCACGACGCTGGGCCCTGTTTCCTCACTGCCGGTGCCCACACTGATCATCCACTCCAAGCTTGACCGAAACATTTCCCCCAAAAACCTTACGGCACCAGCCAGGTTGGTTGTTACCAGGCACAAACCTTATTGCGACTCTTCGGGCAACGACACGCAGCATCTCTCTTGTCTGCCTTTTGTTCGGCGCCACATGTCTGACCTGCCTCCCCGACCACCTCCCTCTTGACTTCCCGTCTGCCGCCTCTGGCACGGCTACCAAATTGCCTCGATACGTCATGGGGCTCTCTAACCCCCTCCGCTCGCGGCACGGCCACGGGCCTCAGCTCCCCGTCTACGAGAAGGTCGCCAAAGACCAATTGTCCTCTCAGGAAGAGTACGATTCCGAAATCACAGACGACGAGCGCGAGGACGACTCCTCCGCCGCATCTTCCCCCAGCCGAGACTCGAGACGGACAACCTCCTCCCTTTCCTCCAAGACAAACATGCTCAGGCGGAAGCTCAGCATAAACTCCACTCTGGCGCCACCGACAGCTGCCGCCGCCATGCTGAGTCCCATAAACTCCAGGCGGACCACATTCACCCTCTCGCGCCGTGGTAATGGCTGGAAGTTCTACCGACTCCCTCACAAGATCACACGCCTGCTCTGCCTCGGCCTCTTGTTGGGCATGATATTATTCATCTCCGCCCTATACCATGCCGGCGTCTCAGAAAACAGGAGAGTAATGAAGGGCGAGTTCCCACCGCGGCCACCGGGTCCAAACACATGGGAATCCTTCAGCTTTCTCACACGGTATTACGGAGGCGTCAGGACCCTGGTGCCCTTCAAGGACAACGTGCCTCAATACCCACGCCTTGTCGACGAGCTCCCCTTCAACGGCACTGAAGGTGAAGGCCCGGCCTTCTTCACCGGGGCGCATGAGCCTGTCGATGCCAGCGCCGTGCCTCCGAGCAAGGCCTTTGCCTCCGAGTACAAGAATTCTGTATTCGCCAAAGCCGACGCGGTCAGCGAGTGTTTCTTGGACAGTGACAAGAAGTTCAAGGTTCCACATATCCGATATCATGATGGCCGCCCCGCTGGGTTCCCCCAAAACGTCCTCGGTTCCTATGAGCTTCTGGATCTGCCAGAAGATATCTGTTTCGAACGCCATGGCAGGCTGAGCCCATATGGGTTTGGATACTCGGTCCGGGCCGGTGGCTTGGGTATTGGCGAGCATGGAGACAAGGAAGGTTCGCAGCTCGTGTGGAAGGACGGCCAGAAGATTGACTGGCGCAACACCGACTGGGCCGATGTGCAGCGTCGGTGCTATGAGGCAAACGCAGAGCGCTACAAGCCCCTCACCCGCAGGCACCACCCCCCCCGCGGATTCTACATCAACGAAAACTTCGCCAACGAGACCCTCTTCAGGAGAGATGACAGTCTCCCCAAGATCGGAGAGGCACAGGCGCCTGGCGCGGGCACGGGCGCGGGCACGGGCGCGGCTGCGGCCGCGGCTGCGGACGTCGCCAGCCCCAAACAGGAGGTCAACGACGGCAAGCCCGCCGAGCAGGCAGCGGATAAAACGGTGCAGAAGCCAGAGCATGGTGACTTGCCCCGCACGGCCATCGTCATTCGCTGCTGGGACGAGTACCCATGGAGGGAGGAGGACATCCTCTACCTGAGAACCATCATCACCGAGCTTTCTCTCGCGTCTGGCGGCCGCTACGATGTCCATCTGCTTGTTCAAGTTAAGAACGATGCAGCGCATCCCATTTGGGCCGACGACGAGGTGTATGAGCAGAGGATCAAGGACACCGTCCCCGAGGAGCTGCGGAACATGGTTACTCTCTGGACCGAGACGCAGATGCTTTCTTTGTACCAAGGCATTCACGACCTCTGGACTCGAGGGATGGACTTGCCTGTTCATGGAGTGTACCGCGGACTCCAAATGGCCATGCAGTATTTCGCATACAACCACCCAGAGTATGACTACTTCTGGCAGTGGGAGATGGACATCCGGTACACCGGCCACTATCTCGACCTGTTCACCAAGATGGAGCAGTGGGCTGTGCAGCAGCCGAGGAAGGGCCTCTGGGAGCGCAACGGCCGCTTCTACCTTCCGGCAGAGCATGGCAGCTGGGAGGATTTCAAGCAGATGGCGCGCGTGCAGTCCGAGATGGGAACCCCCGGCGTTGACAACGTGTGGAACGGCCTGGGCAACAAGCCGAAGCCACTCGAGTATACTCGCGGAGAGAAGGTCATCTGGGGCCCCGTCCGCCCAGTCGACGAGAAAGATTGGTACGAGCCCGAAAAGGATCCAGTCCCGCCACGAGCGTACGAGCACGACAAGTACGAATGGGGTGTTGGTGAAGAACCCGACCTGATCACCCTGAACCCCATGTTTGACCCGGAGGGCACGACATGGCTGCTGGCGGACGATATCACCGGCTACAACGAGTCCGAGGGCATCGGAAAGCCTCCGCGTCGCGCCCAGATCATCACAGCATCTCGAATGTCTCGCCGCATGCTCCTGACCATGCACCGTGAGACGGCGTTCAAGAAACACCATGCGTTCCCCGAGATGTGGCCCGCAACGGTAGCCCTGCAGCACGGGTACAAGGCCGTTTACGTCCCACACCCATTGTATGTCGATCGTGAGTGGCCCACCCAGTACATGGCCAGGGTCTTCAACGCCGGTAAAAACGGCGCTACGGGCGGCTCGAGGACATCAGTGTTCGGCCAGAGAGAACACAACCTCCAGGGCCTGTCGTGGTTCTATAACTCGGGCTTCGCGCCGAACCTGTACCGACGGTGGCTGGGGCTGAAGGTCAACAACGACGGCGGCGAGGAGTTCGAGCAGGTCAGGGACATGAGCAAGGACGAAAGCACCGTCGGCCAGATGCGCGGCGGCGAGGGACGCATGTGTCTCCCACCGATGCTGCTGCATCCCATCAAGGGTGTTGAGCTACCGGTTGAACAGGACCCGGTCGAAGAAGAAGTTGTTGAGTCAGACCCGGCGGCATGAACGGGAAAGGTGCAGTCACAGGCGCATATTATAGCGGAGGGTCGCTGTGCTTACACAGAAAATGTGACACTAAACGGCCTCCCTTGCAGAGGTCTCACATGGGCGACCGGCCGAACGAGGCGGGCGGCCGGAAAGGCACTACCAGGAGTTCTTGGCGTCAGATTTTCTTTTGGGGGCTACGGGTCACATTCACCGGTGCCTTTTAACTATCGGCTGACGGGGCGGCGGGCGCAAACACGCTTCATGAAAGCACATCATGTCTGGAGCAGGGGAACGGGATGTCTGGCCCCCTATCCGGTCGGCTCTCTTATTCGGGTATCCTGCTGCGCTTGGAGACCGCCTACGTGTCGGAAATCGAGTGGTTCTCTTTCCTTTTATATTGCCTTGTTGCCTGTCCCTCCTTGTTTTTCTGCCATGCATTTATAAGAGAGGTACGGCTCTATACATCCGTCACAACCACGCACCGGGGGGGCAACATTTCAGGCGCCGGGGTAGAAAGGAGCTGCACTGTACATACTCCTGTTTTGATAGAATGCATCACGGTGCTCTAATCACGAGTGATGAACGACCCTGGGTAACGTGCTGATACACGACTGCGCGAGATGAGTCCTTCTCCTTGTGACCCATACATGTGTGCCTCGTTGCCTACAGGAAGTCCTTACTGCAGATGTCAAGGCAAGCATCGGCATTCCGGACGCGCGCACGAGCGGGGTGTCTCAATGCTCGCTTCTGGCCGCCACGATCGGCGTCGCTTGTGGTTGGTGCTGGCGGCCAAGATCTGCCGGCGGGGCATAGGGCGGTTTGTCTCACTGGCCGTCACACACGAGAATGGTCCCCCCGCCCGTCCTTTTCTCCCTTGTGCATTCATTATGTGTATAGTGTCTAAATTTTGGCCGCTCTCTGCGGCCGATTTTGGACTTCCCTTGCGTATCCTGCAAATTCTCGCCGAGGTCTTCCCTCTAATCGAATTTGTCTACAGCTGGCCAATTATCTCTACTTTACCCCAGCACATTACATCACCGCCTTTGATGCCTTTCTTGGAGAAGCAGAGAGCCACCATGCCACTCGTCTGGAATGCCGTAGCAGGTCTTTTTTTTCTCTTTTTCCCCCAATGCTTTGACCCGTGGATTACTGGAAGAGAGGCTGGGTTAGTTGTGTTATCTTTTTTGGTTCAATTTCCACTGATCGCTGGGACCTTATTTGCGGTGCTCCACTGTAATGTCTCCTGAAGGGTAGGGTAGACTATCTGATATAAGCTTCTTGAGCGAGCCCGCGGGAATGTCGTAATCGTGTGGATATCCGGAGCATAGAACACCCAAACATATTCGGTAGCGCTATAGTTTGTACATACCTAGGTAGTATGATCACTGAAATTTACATGAGCATGATGGTCAACTGAGTCGCCTGCTTCACAAACCATTTCATATACCTTACATTCGTACAACGGCATACATGAGAATTGTCCGTCACGGTCCGTTGCTGCTTGCCTGTGACCTTCAAAAACAACCCGATACGCCTGAACAAAAGTGCACACACCGCGCTGACATTTCTGCAAGTTCATCGTCCGTCTTGGGTATTGAGAACAGAGCCCGCTCGTATTTTTTTTCTTTGGAATTCAACTATCCGCCGCCGTCCTCGGGTACAAAGTCTCACACGACCCTCTTGACCTCGAAAAACCTCCTGAGCCACCAGACCTGGAAGACGGACTCGCCGATGACGACGCCGATGATGAAGACGTTCCACCACTTGACCCGGCTGTTTGTGCTCTCGGCGGTGTTGCGGTGGGTGCGCTCGCGCACGACAATGTACGACTGCTCGTCCTTGACCTGGGCGAGGATCTCTGAGAGTTTGCGGACTGGGAGATGATGCTCATGTCAGTAAGAAAGTATAAGAGGATGATGGGTCATGAACAGGAGCCCTGCTCCTCGCGCACCTTCGGCCTCGAGGGGATCCTGGGGTGTGTCTGATTCGGAGACGTAGACCACGCCGTGGACGTTGAAGGAGACCTCCTTGCTGGACGAGCCCCAGTGCTCGTTGCCGAAGCAGTAGATGTATTTGCCGTCGTGCTTGGCGTCGAAGGAGTGGTCGCCGTTGGAGGTGGATTTCTCGTAGACCTCGTACTGGCCGACCGGGTTTGTGATCTATTCCGAGGGGGAAGGAAGTCTGGGGTCAGCAATTGGTGTCATGCAAGGACAGGAAGGGGACACGTACCCAGAAGTCGATCTCCAGGTTCCCTGCGCCGCCGAATTCACGGTCTCCAACCTGGAAGGAGACGGTCATCTTGTCATCCTTGTGGAGAGTCTCGTGGAAGCACTCCCTGCCGTGGGCCGGCAGCTGGATGTTGTGCGCCACTGCCGAGGTGAAGAGCCCAGCAGCGAGCAGCAGCGACGAGGCTGAGAGGAACCGCATCTTGGGCGGTGTTGTTGTGGGGGTTGGGGGGGTGTGGGTTGGACGGGTGAGCGGGTGTGGCCGATTTGTTTCTGGTGATATCTGTCGTCGCGGGCGCGCACAGCCTCACAGCGGAAAAGGGACAAGCTGGCGATTATTCACAAGCTTGGAGCTTTGCGCAGCTGCTACTCGGCAGGCCCCAAGCGACGGCTTTTGGTGGCTCGTGCTGCCTCGCCGATTGGGTGGGTTTCTGCGGGCACGAAAGGGGAGATACGGAGGCTCGGGCTGGGGGCTACCTTGGCATAGCAGTGTGGACCACTGACCGGGGAGGTATCGGGGAAAGGACTCGAGGTACCTGGCATGTTGTGGGCCCAATGGCCATGCAGAGAACAGGATTGGGAGGCACGGGCCCACCTGCCCAGGTCGGCCTGGTTCAAGTTGGGCCTACCATAGTATGGGCCCCACAACCCCTCGCAGCTGCATCTCAGTTGTTCTGGAGGATGAAGAGGGGGCCGCTGGTTGGTCTGGCCCCCCTTTGATGCTTGCTTCCGTGCTGAGCGCCGAGCATTGAGCGCTCGCTGAGTGCTGAGTGCTGAGTGCTGAGTGCTTAGTGCTAATTGATTCCCTGCCCGACTCCTGTCACTCACGCACTCACTCCAAGTCCACGTCCGCTGTTAAGCCAGGGCCGAGCCAACTAAGGCGAAAAAACCACCAATCTGTTCTCATTCAACAGGCCCCGTTATTTTTCTACCGCCCAGGTCTCGCTCACATTCAATTCTCCCTTCACACCGACAGTATCCCAACCCAACCACACGACACGACAGGACAAGACCACGAGCATCACCTTCGCCCGGCCTCTATCAACACTGACACTGTGAGACCCCACTGCATGTGAGTCTGACTGCCTTGACCCCTTTCCTTGACCACCGCCATCGCCCTCTCCCCATCGCATTCGCAACAGTCCACATCTCTATCATTATCATCGACATCGTCATCGTCGCCCGCTCTTCCTACTAAGGGGCAACCTGCAAACCACACGCCTGCCTCGTGGCCCTGGCCTCAGTCCCATCCTGCACCCTCCCCCCCATTTCCCTGTCACCCTCGCCCATCTCAGCCGCAGCCTGGCGACGCTTCTCTGCATTCCTGCTGCCTTGGGCCCGAGTCTTATCCCGCGCCGCCGCCGCCCGTTCCTGCTATCTGTCATCTACGCCACCTCCGGGTACAAAGGTGTGCTCTCGGCGTGCTGTGCTGTGCTGCGCTGTGGCATCAACACACGCGCCTCCCACCATTCCATTTCAAAACAACTCGCAGCCATCTTCAATCGGTCGAGTATCCGGCTTGCTGACCCCGAAACCCCACGCGCAGATAAAGGGTCTTCTTTCGCCTCACCCTAACACACACCTAGCTCAACCGTCGTCACAAACCGCCAACATGGGTCTCTCCATCTCAAAGCTGTTCGACCGTCTGTGGGGGAAGAAGGAGATGAGAATTTTGATGGTTGGCTTGGACGCTGCCGGAAAGACCACGATTCTCTACAAGCTCAAGCTCGGTGAAATCGTCACAACCATCCCTACCATCGGTATGTCGCCCACACCCACCTCAAAATAACCCTCACCCGCCTGCCAATCCCCGGTGGCTGCCATGCTGACCCCCATCAAGGCTTCAACGTCGAGACGGTCGAGTACAAGAACATCTCCTTCACCGTGTGGGATGTTGGTGGACAGGACAAGATCCGACCTTTGTGGAGGCACTACTTCCAGAACACCCAGGGTATCATCTTCGTTGTCGACTCTAACGATCGCGATCGTATCGTTGAGGCCCGGGAGGAGCTGCAGCGCATGCTGAACGAGGACGAGCTGCGCGATGCCAACCTCCTGGTTTTCGCCAACAAGCAGGATTTGCCCGTATGTATCCCCTCACGCGCGATCGGCCCACCGTCCCCCACAGAGGCACCACGTTTCTAACCATTTTCCAGAACGCAATGAACGCCGCAGAGATCACAGACAAGCTCGGCCTCCACAGCTTGCGACAGCGTGCCTGGGTATATTCAGACCCCTTCTACCATCCAGCTCCAGCGCAGAAGACTAACCAGCTACCAGTACATCCAATCCACCTGCGCCACTTCGGGTGATGGTCTCTACGAAGGTCTCGAGTGGCTCGCCACATCCCTCCGCAAGGCTGGCAGCGCCTAAGGTGTCACGTTCGACGGGTATTCCTCGGCAGTCCGCACTCGGTTGTGCCTCGCAAGTTACATCAACACAATCGATTCTATTCCAGGGACTCTGAGCCAGAACATAATGCATCGCAAGGTGGTCACGAATGAACAGTAGAGCTGCTAATTGGGGCAATCGAGGTCATTACGCACGCTTGGTCTTTCGCGGAAAGAAAGGCGGGGAACGGGGCGCAACGGGACAAGGAATCTTTGTACGATTTGAGGATATGATTCCGACTTTTTCAAGACACGTCACGTCCCTCTTTCATCACAGCATTGATACGAGGGAGGGAGTGGGTTACGAATGAAAACGAAAGGCATTATACTGGTCTGGTCTTTCTATCCTCGCCGCCTCTCGAGCTTTAGATACGCGAGTGGGAGAGGAGGAATCAGTGGTCCACCCTTGCATCAGCTCGCCTCCCCCGCCTCTCGGGCTCCTCCTTGATACGCAGAGCAGGAGCCTTCTTGTTATCGTCGTTTTACATAGACTGGTTTTATTGCTCTTCCACTGCGCCTCGCTTTCGTCATGGGTAAAAAGGTCAAAACGTCACCTACATCTCTCCGTCACGCAAACCACACTCAATGTCTTCTGCCAAAGGCGTGGTTGGGATCGGCATTTGTGCAGTCACTAACAACAAAAAAGTACGAAATATATTTCATGGTCTTTTTTTTTAACTGCATATCCGCACTGCATCGGGCGCGCCAAGGCATGTTAGCATCCATTTGGTGTCCGACGGCTGAGTTTGTCTGTCCCCGTTCAAAACAAGCAGGGCAGGGACCGAACAAAAAAAAAACAGGACAAGGAAACATTCTAGAAGCGAGAGCGAGGCCCCTCCGGCGGTCCCTTGATGCATTGCGCAACGTCAGCACACCTGTCCGGCTCGGATGACCGCACTAGCAGAGTCGTGGTGTTTCAAGCTTCTTACAATTTGTTCCCAGACCCTTGGGTGCTATCGCTGCCTACCCTTCCTTTGGGGGGGGACAGGTAGGTGGGCATGGTTCAATTGTGAAGCCTAGACTAGACAGACTCCTTACCTACGTCAAAGTAGCCAGCCTCCTTACTCGCCCGCGAAACGAAACATGTGTCCTCTGCTCTCACGTGTAGTTTTTCCTTCTCTCTCCTCCTCCTTTTGTCTCGCACATCCCGCCCCGGCTCGAGTTGACACCTCCTCCCCCTCCCCGCCGTGTGCTGAGCTTGCGGGTCCCGCCACCACCTCTCAGGGTCCTCTTTCCCATTCTTTTCTTCCGGTACTCGAGTCGGTGCGCACAAGCCCGTTGTGAAAGGATGGGGTATCCCGGGCACCGTTTTGCCCCTCTCGCCTGGTTGCTCGATGTGCTCTGCTGGGCAGTCAGAGACACCTTTCCTTTAGTTAGTTACTGGACAAATAGATTATGGATGGGTATGCGTTGCTTGAATAACACTGAGGTAATTTGTACTTCAGAGGTGCGGTAGTCATTGCTTCATCAAGACTGTTACCCAGAAGATTTCACTATGGGATATGCGTAGAAATAGCGCGTATATGGGTCACTTCACAGTGCCGATTTAAAATGGTCCAGATGGCCTCTGAGGGTGCTGTTCAAAGTTGCAATTTTGGTATTAGAAGAAGAGATGCATGGTGTATTTACAATCAAACGCCTATACATGCCAAAGTCACGGCTTTTTCCCCACGGGACGCAAGTCCCCTGTGTCCCAGAACGCCTTCATAATCTCATCACATCCCGGAGGCGGAAAAAAAAAAATAATATCTACGACTTGGCCTGCGCCACCACCTCGAGACCAGACCCGTCCTCCTTGACAGACACCACAGCCGTGTCGCCCATCTTGACCTCGCCCCGGATGATCTTGTCCGCCAGGTTGTTGCTGATCTGGTGCGTGATGAGCCTGTTGAGCGGCCTCGCGCCGAACCTGGGCTCGTACCCCTTGTCGGCGAGCCACGTGCGCACCTCGTCGGGCACGCTGAGCGTGATCCTCCTGTCGTTGAGGCGCTCCTGCAGCTCCCGGAGGCGGATGTCGACGATGTCCCGCAGCGCCCCGCGCGACAGCCTCCTGAAGAAGATGAACTCGTCGAGGCGGTTGATGAACTCGGGCGGGTAGTTGGCGGCGACGATGTCCATGACGGCCTTCTTGACCTCCGGCGAGACGGAGCCGTCCTCGCTGCCGCCGGCGGCGCCCTCGTCGCTCACGATGATGTCCGCGCCGAGGTTCGACGTCAGCACGATGATGGTGTTCTTGAAGTCCACCTTGTGGCCCTGCGCGTCGGTGAGGTAGCCCTCGTCGAGCACCTGCAGCAGCAGCGCCGAGATGTCGCGGTGCGCCTTCTCGAACTCGTCGAAGAGCAGCACCGCGTACGGCTTCCTCCGCACCGCCTCGGTCAGCTGGCCCGCGTCCTCGTAGCCGACGTAGCCCGACGGCGCGCCGATGAGCCGCGAGATGGTGTGCTTCTCCTGGAACTCGCTCATGTCGAAGCGCACCACCGCGGACTCGGTCGAGAAGAGGAAGCCCGCCAGCTTCTTGCACAGCTCCGTCTTGCCCACGCCCGTCGGCCCCAGGAAGAAGAAGCTGGCGAGGGGCCGGTTCTCGCCCGAGAGGCCGGCGCGCTGCATGCGCACGGCGTTGGCCACCGCCTTCAGGGCCTCGTCCTGGCCCTTGACGGACTGGCGGAGCGTGTCCTCCATGTGCACGAGCTTCTCGATGTGCCCGGACGTCAGCTTGGACACGGGTATGCCCGTGATGCGGGCGACCACCTGGGCGATGTCGTCCGCGGTGACGCTGTCGTGGATGAGGGTGCCGTCCGTCTTGGGCTGCTCTCCGTCCTTGGGCAGCTTCTGCTGCAGGGACGGGATGACGCTGTACCTGAGCTCCGAGGCGCGCCCGAAATTGCCCTCCCTCTGGGCCATCTCCAACTCCACCTTTGCCCTCTCAAGATCTGCCTGTATCTTCTTGATAGACTCGATTTCACCACGCTCCTTCTCCCACCGCTCATTGAGCGTCTTCACCTCGTCCTGCAGCGCCTTGAGGTCGGCTTCCAGCTTCTCCCGCCGTTCCCTGCTCGCAACGTCCGTCTCCTTCCTCAGGCTTTCCAGCTCGATCTGGATGGTCATGATCCTCTGGTCGAGCCGCATGATATCCTCCGGCTTGCTCTCCTGCTGCAGTCGCAACGAGCTCGCGGCCTCGTCCATCAGGTCGATGGCCTTGTCGGGGAGGAACCTGTCTGTGATGTAACGGTTCGAATACGTGGCGGCCGCGACCAAAGCACCGTCTGTGATGCGAACGCCGTGGTGGACCTCGTACTTGTCCTTGATGCCGCGCAGGATGGAGATGGTATCCTCCACGGTCGGCTCGTTGACCAGGATAGGCTGGAACCGCCGCGCCAGCGCGACGTCCTTCTCGATGAGGCGGTACTCGTTGAGCGTGGTCGCGCCGCAGCACTGGAGCTCCCCGCGCGACAGGGCCGGCTTCAGCAGGTTCGAGGCGTCGATGGAGCCCTCGGCCTTGCCCAGCCCGAGCAGCGTGTGCAGCTCGTCGATGAACAGGATGACCTGGCCCTCGGCCTGCTCGACCTCGCTGAGCACCTTCTTCAGCCGCTCCTCGAAGTCGCCGCGGAACTTGGCGCCCGCGATGAGGCTGCCCAGGTCCAGCGTGACGACGCGCTTGTTCTTTATGGACTCGGGGACGTCCCCGCGGACGATGCGCAGGGCCAGGCCCTCGAGGATCGCCGTCTTGCCCGTGCCCGCCTGGCCGATCAGCACGGGGTTGTTCTTGGTCCGCCGCGACAGGACCTGGATCGTGCGCTGGATCTCCGCGTCCCGCCCGATGACGGGGTCGAGCTTGCCCTCCCTCGCCTTGGCCGTGAGGTCGATCCCGAACTGCTCGAGGGCCGGCTTCTCCTCCCCGCCGCCGCCCATGTCCATGCGGTGCGTGCCGCCTGGCGGGTGTGGCCGGCCATTTGCGTAGTGTCGGACTGTTGAGACGGTGGTGGGTACGAGCCGCGGAGGGCTACATCTCGGTGTTGTCCCAGGTGTTGAAGAAGCTGTGTCGGCGATGTGTGGCCGGAGAGATAATACTCTCGTGGTAGCTGTTCGACTGGTTTGCGCATTTGCGATGCGCCGCGTGGACGAGAGCAGTTGTCTTCTAGTCAACATGGTGAAGCAATGTGGATTATGTGTGTGCATCTACGCTGCGAGGGGAAAGTCGAGGATGAAGAGAACCCCGCGCCCTCCCTATGAAATAACTCCTGAGCTGGCGGGCCCACCAGATCATTATCCGAAGAAAAGGTTCAGGCCTGGCTACCCTATGACGCCGACGAGACTGGATATCTCGAGAATCTTCGAGCCCCCGGCCGAGCTGTAGCTGCTGCAACCTCGATACCCTTGTCACGCCATCTTATCGATAAGGGACAGAGACCCGCATCCCTGCTGCCCTCCCCATAAATAAGTTTTCGACCACAACTTTTCCAAGTGCGTCCTTTCGCATTCTCACCACACACCCGCGCGGACAGGCAAAGAATCGCCTCGAACATGCGCCTCGAGCATGTGTGTGGCTCGATGTCGCTTGGTGCGTCGTCGTCACCTGTCGTCATGACCCATCAAAAGGTAAGCGATCAACAACACGACACTCTCCTCTTGTTTGCACAAGCCCCTTACGTGATGAATAAATTGGTCCGTGTTTCTGAGCAGCTTAAGACCCTGTTCATATGAGGAAACCAACAAGCACTTTCGTGCGTTTCTGATCCCTCCATCCCCAACCACAACTGTGCTGCCTCTCGTCCCACAAGTCATCATCAGCATGCTGACAGCTGGCATCAGGATATGTTCCGTCGCGCCACCGGTGCGCGCTTGCATGATCGTGCATCCGCCGCGGCGTAGGGGGCAGGGAAGATTCTAGCACCATCGGAGCCTGTCGGAGACCCTGCGAGGGATGCGTTAGCATTCAAGCGCGCATGTAATCCGTCCAGTAGAAACTTCCAATGGTCTCGTTGCGTCGACGTTTCTCGGGCTTCGGCGTGTTTGCATTGGGCACACTGTAGCTGAATGGGCCTGCCGCCGCCTGTCCCAGAGAAATGTAGCGGAAATGTAGCGGAAATGTAGCAAATAATGGACAGATCTAGCATAATTATCAATTTTCCATGTTCCCAGCTCTTCTGAACAGTTGCTTCCGGTACATGATGCAGACGGGGGCTCAAGACATGAGGCCTGACTATCTTGAGGTCGCTCGTAACGGCAAGGACATTGCCTTCCCTGAGACCCACGATTCTGTCACCGCATAGCCAGAGAGAGAGAGAGTCATGGAAGCAACCAGCATCTAGGCAATCTCTGCATGGCATTGCACGAGTACATGAGGCTGCCCCGACCATATAATCACAACACTTCGTCGAGATGGACTCGTCGTCACATGCAGGAAACAGGGCTGCAAAACACGCATAATCACTGAACGCCATTCCTCATTGGATATAGATGTTGAACCTCGCCAGCCACACCAGTGTTGAAGTGTCTTTTTGTTCCCGCTCCCTGTCCCAATATGCCCGTCGCCCGTACCAACCTCTTTTGTTAGCGTCTCGTGATGTCGTGGGTAACGGCAAATGCAATTCATGTCCAAATTTGTGAAAAAGGGTATCTATGCCGTCTAACTAGCTCGTTCCGCTGGAGGGACCACTCCTGCCCTGGCCTCTTAGTGGTGGAAAAGACGGATTTTCTGCTCTATGAAGGTGATGCCCAGCTTCTCTGCCGTCTCGAAGACGGGCTGGTCGTTCTGGCTGCCACCCGGCGCCGCAATATACTTGACTCCGGTCTTTGCGACACGGTAGACATTGTCGGTGAAGGGGAACTGCGAGGATGGTCAGTCTTCTCGCTCTATCGCATGAGCAGTGGCGATGCACTTACGAAAGCATCGCTCGATACGGCGACGTCAGTGAGCTTGCCGAGCCACTCCTCGCGCTCCTCTGGCGAGAAGGCCTTGGGGACATCCTCGAAGGCCGCCTCGAAAGCCTCCCTCTCCGGACCATCCTTTGGCAGCTGGCCGCTGACGAGCAGGTCGATCGCATTGCTCTTGTCGGGGCGCTTGGTGCCCTTCTTCCACTTGATGCCGAGGACACGAGGGTGGAACCGCAGCCACCAGTTGTCGGCCTTGTCACCAGCCAGACGCGTGCAGTGAATGCGTGACTGCTGGCCAGCGCCGAGGCCAACGACCTGGCCCCTGGCGGCGTAGCAGACGGAGTTACTCTGGGTGTACTTCAGAGCAATGGTAGCGATGGTGAGATCACGGAGAGCGCTCTCGGGGACGTTGGCATCCTTGGGGGTGATGACGGTGCCGAATGACTTGGGGCTGATCTCAAAGTCGTTGCGCTGCTGTGCAAGAGTGATGCCGTAGACGGTGCGAGTCTCCTTGGGATTGGGCTCGAACTCCGGGTCCATCTGCAGGACGAGGTATTTGCCGCCCTTCTTCTTCTTGAGAATCTCCAGGGCCGCTTCCTCGTAGCCAGGGGCGATGACACCGTCGGAGACCTCCTTGGAAATGATGCTGGCGGTGGCCACGTCCACAACGTCGCTCAGTGCGATAAAGTCACCAAAGCTGCTCATGCGGTCGGCACCACGAGCACGCGCGTAGGCCTGGGCCAGACCAGACTCATCAATGCCGGGGGTATCCTCGACGAAGTAGACCTTCTTCTCCTCGGCGGTAAGGGGCAGGCCAATGGCCGCGCCTGCGGGTGAGACATGCTTGAAGCTTGCAGCAGCGGGCTTGCCCAGGGCTCGCTTGAGCTCCTTGACCAGAGGCCAGCTGTTCAGGGCATCCAGCAGGTTGATATACCCCGGAGAGCCACCCAGCACCTTGAACGGGAGCTTCCCCTCCTTAACGTAGGCAGCTGCGGGCTTCTGGTGTGGGTTGGCACCGTAGCGGAGGGCCATGTATTGCAGGCCGTCGGCGGCATATTGCTTTCGGAAGAAGTCGGATATGGCGGCGTCGTAGTCTGCGGTGTGCTCAAAAGCCTTGAGGGCGTACAGCCGGCGGCTCGACTCCTTGACCTCGCCTGCCTCGATCTCCTTAAGGAACTCCGCATAGTCGGCAGGGTCTGAGAGAATTGTGACGCGCGAGTGGTTCTTCGCAGCGGCACGGATCAGCGTGACGCCACCAATGTCAATCTCCTCGACAGCCTCGGGCACGGTAACATTGATCTTTGCGACGGTATCCTTGAATGGGTACAGGTTGCAAATCACGTAGTCGACCTTGTCGATGCTCTGCTCAGCCAGGTCCTTCTCGTCCGAGGCGAGGTTGCGCGCGAGGATGCCGGCGTGCACAGCAGGGTGGAGGGTCTTGACACGGCCGGCCAGCATTTCCGGGGCCTTGGTGATGGCCGAGATGTCCCTGTAGGAGAAGAATATGAGCAATACTGGCACAGCGGCGACCGCAGACGCAGGGGTCAAATGTTGGTGGGTTAAAGATGTATCCATACTCGACGGGAAAGCCAGACTCCCGGATCATCTTGGATGTTCCTCCAGACGCAAGAATGCGGACATTTTGCTGGACGAGACCCTTGGCAAGGTCTAGCAGGCCAGTCTTGTCATAGACTGAGACAATGGCAATGCGCTGCCCCGCTGATTTGTTTTGTGTGGCCATCTCGTTGGTGTTGACTATTTGCCTGCTGCGAGATCGGTACTTAAAAAAGTTGACCAGGTGGGAGGCGTTGGAGCGGATATTAACAACCAGCCAGCACAGGAAGACGGCTGTTGAAAAAACAGTTTCAAAAGCACAACAGGCTGCAGCAGCGTCTTGACTGAGGATTGGAGACGGTGCAGGTGCTTCTCTGCTCTGGCGGTGGGCAAGAAGGTGGAAGGGATGAAAAAAAGGGCAACCTCGACGACTTGCTCCCCGCGGGGTACAGAGAAATTTGGAGGGGCTTATCTTGAACCCTGTGCAGCGCTGTAAGGCCTGTGACGTGCTGCCCCAATCCATTAAAGTTTTGCAGTGATTTTCATTGGGTGATCTGACAGAACAGCCCGGGGCTGCGGGCATCTCTGAATGTTGGGCTCAGCTGGCCCCTGCTACCAGGGCGGCTCCTACGCTACGGTTAGGTAGTCTAGAAGGAGACTGGGGTACGCGACAACAATCTCCAAACCCTCTTCAAAGACGCGTCTGTACAACCTCACGCCCCAAGGGCCACCTTCTCTGCCTCCAAATTCGCCAACCCTGCCCTTCGAGTGACTTGTCTGCTTTCCCCACCCTCTCCTAAAGGCGCATCCGTCCAGATGCCTATGTACGGTGAACAAGGAAATAAATTGGTACTGGCCCTTATTGTCACGACATCCGCAAGTCCATCAACCTTGGTCCCGGACCTGACTGACCCAATCTGTTTCTCAAAAGGTCGGCCATGCCAAGAGGACGCAGAACCTGGCGAACCTGCCTCCGTACCAGACAGAGCTCGTCCGTGAGGTTGCCCGTGAGGTCCGTGATCTAGACCGCGATGTCGCCAGTCTTCTCGAGCCCTTCCAAGGGTCCTTCGACCCCAACGCCGACCAAGCAACGGCATGCACGCTGCTCGTCGACCACCTGTCGATGAGGCGGAACAAGCGCTGCCTGCTCGCGTACCACAAGACGAGGACGGACAAGCTCGAGCAACTCGTCTGGAGCGGTGCCGACGTGGTTGACCTGTCCGGACAGCAGCTAAGGCAGGCGTCAGGATCTGGACCTGGTGGGGCCGCTACGCGACCTGGCGACTCGGGTACCAGCAGTCTCAGCCCGCAGGAGGAGGACTATGTGAGACAGTTTGGTGATCTGCTGGCGGCATACAAGGGCCAGTGGACGGATATCGATCTCACCGGCAGCCTCGAGCCCCCACGAGACCTGTTCATTGACGTGCGGGTGCTGAAGGATGCGGGCGAAATCCAGACTGAATACGGGTAGGCCAGGAAACTTCCAGTCAAGCCGGGACCAATCGCTGACATCGCCGTGCAGTGCTATTACTTTAACCAAGAACAGCCAGTTCTACGTTCGACAGGGCGATGTGGAGCGACTCATCGCCCAGGGTTACCTGCAGAAGCTGGGCTAGACAGCTACATCGCAACTTGTCCGGCAGCCTCGACCAAGCCAACTGCGTTACTCGAGTGGCCGGCGCTGGAAACCTGTGATCCTTCTCGGACGAATGGACCTTTGCCCAAGACTGACAGGGTGAGCGAGCCGACTATTCCGCTTTTCCGCGGAGAGGTGACGTCCGTGGAGTTGAGCCAAGGCGTTCAAAAAACAGATGGGCCACGAGGTGAAAGTCGCGATGCTTTTCATCCGGGTTTCACCTGCATATCACCTGCATTGCAGATTTATCCAACGAGGGAGTTAAGAACAGCACCACCTGACGCGAAAATGATGTGTCGGGGCCCACGAAGCCCTTTCACGTCGCGCAACCCAGAGCAGGGAGGGTAAAGATTATTCCCGCACGCATGCCGCTGCTGGCGTCGTGGGAGCAATGAAGTCAAGATCCCGCGGTTGGTGATGTCGACCACTGGATTGGCTTTACAGGCATCTCACATGCATGAGGGGTGGCCGTGCGGAGTGAGGGGATGATGGCCTGATGGGTGTCACGGTCTCATGTCCTGCCAAGCGGGAAACTGGAGGCTGCGTGGGAGGGGTCATGCACGATGGACTTTCCAGAGCAGATCGTGACCAAGTTCCTGCAGAGACATTGAAGTCGGGGGCCTTGAAATTCCCCCCCCCCCCCTCCCCAATGAGCCGACAGCCGGGGAGGGGAGCCTTGGGGGTAATGGCTACCACATTACACACTTCGGCTAGCAGATCTGCTGCATGTGAGGTGGGAATGGGGGCCAAATATAGCTTGGGCTTGACTGGGCTTGACAGGTCCTGCTCTGCAGCAGTAGCAGTGGTTCTGGGGAATGATCGCCGTCAGAAGCCGCGTCGGCAGAAACTGCCCTGCCGTGTGCTGTCCGAGGGTGAACCTAGGCAATGGCCGTTTGGGTCATGGGTGCATGCATGTACTGTACTGTACTATACTATAGTATCGACGATGGAGTAAAAGATTGCAGTCAGCAGCACTGAAGCAGTAGTACATAGTACAACCCGGTGCTTGATGGGAACAGACATGGAGGGCCAGCAGAATACCTCACAAGACCTTAGCTTCCTTCGTCGGAGGTAACCTAGTTCCTACCTACCTAGGTACTTAGGTACCTAATGCACGAACGTAGAAGAGAATCACGAACGGCAGACCTCTTTCCCGGACGTTGCAAAGAAACATTGAAGGCCCCCCCTTTTCCCACAGCCCCCGGACCCCGGTCCATGCCGTGTCCCCCAGAAACCCCTGGTCCCGCCGATGGGCCTTCTCATTCGCCAATTGAGCGCATCTGACATCGGCCCCTCCTTCTTCTGCTGCTGCGGAAGCTTTCTCCAAGTCGACGGACGTGATGTGTTGTCTGTTCTCCAGATCCAGCTTCGCCAAATCACACCCTCCCTCTCCATCTTCTCTTAATGGCGCGTATGCTGAGCTTATTGCCTAATTCTCGGTATTAATGCGAGCGCGCAACATGGTTGTGTGCGTACCTACGAAGGCACCCTCGCTATTCGTCAGGGCCGGGCAGAAGCGCAGCCTCTGCTAATGTGTGCGGCGCACTAATGCCCGCTCGTCGACGCACACCCCACACACGCCAGCTCCAGATGGTCGAGGTTGTGGGTGGGTCAGAGTTTGTTGCCTACCTGGTCTATACTACCTACCGCAGGGCATCGTCCACTCGACCGTCCACTCGAACTACGTGGTTTTCTAGCCTGGGTTCTACGAGTCGTCGCAATGGACAAGGCCAGGCCAGGCCCGCCCGCGCCAACGCCGAGTCCAGTCCAGTCCAAGTCCAGTCCAAGGTCGGGGCGGTACCCATCACCAGCTTGTGAGCTGCTACATAGTAGGCCTGCTAGGTACAGTACCTGGCTTGGTGCAGCACGAGCCGTCGTTTTCCCACTCGAGGTGGCGCGGCCCCGGATCCTTGCTCGTGTGAAGGCTTTTTGCATTGGACATCGGATCCTAGACCGGAGTGGCATTGGCATCCACATGCTTTTCAACTTTGAGAGCAGGGAGCCCATTATTTTGCCAAAAAGCCAGCAGCCAAAAGCTCCATCCGGCCTTTTTTACCCTGCTAATCTGTTTATCTATCATCTGCATCTGCATTGCATCGCATCCCTCACCAGACCGGGACCTCTACCACGGTATCACCTTCGCCATTCCTGCTTTCCTTCCCTTGCCACCCTGCCGCTCATCCATTCTTCCCGTCGCCTGTGGCCTGTGGCCTGTGGTCCTTTCCCTCGCTGCATGTACCCTTTGCTGCGACGATCGCCGCAGTCGGGGTAGCTGCCGCACATCTTCCGTCATCCTTACTTGCTCTGCCTTTGCCCTGTACACTCTGGGCCCCGGTACCAAGTATATCACTCCTGATCCACGGAGACAAAAACCCGTGCCACGCCCGGTGACACGATACCCGCGGCCGGCTCGTCCAGATTGCATCATATTGCCATCCGAGACATAATCTTTGCTCATTGCAAGCCCCCCGTTGGATGGACCATGTGGTCCTGGCCCGCCCGACTCGTGAGATAACACCACTACTGCGACGATGGCATCACCCTCTGCAGGCTCCTCCCCATGGCGGAGGAGGACCCAGTCTGTCAGCTCGCAGGACCGGGACTCCTCGACCCATACCCCGGCCCTCCTGACCTCTCCGCGAGCCAAACCTCAAAACATCGTCGACGCACGGCTCCTGTCCACGTCGAGCTCAACCGTCCACAGAGAGCCCATACGTTCCTTTATCTCTGGAAGCGCCCGAGACAGTCCAGGTGAGCACCTTGATGTCCTTACATTCCAGTCTTCACCTCTTCACATGCTGCACATCCTCTGCCGGCCATGCAGGCGCCCAAAATGCAGTAATTCGTTACTGTGCAACGCATAACTGGTCGCACTCACCTGCCCCCCGGTTCTCCTTTGGATGATCAACAACACCCCGGGTGTCCATCATATCTGATCCCGCCCCGACCAAACATGGCAGCCACCTCCTTACTAATTCACAACACAGCACCCATTGACAGCGTACAATACGCCAGAAGCGTCCGCGAGGACACAGCAGAGCTTGCTTCCTATTTCCTCTCTGACAAGACCCAGCGTTCCAGCCCAAACTTCCTGTCCCGCCAGAGATCCCACTCCTCGCAGCAGAGAACCGAGGATCTGCTCGTTGGTGAAGATGACGAGGGTGACTCCATTGCTGGCGGAACGGCAGACACCATCTTAGAAGAGTCTGAGCCTCCCTCGCCTGAAGAATATCCTCAAGACCCGCACCAAGATGACGGCCCCTCCATCCTCACAAACATGCTGAGGAGGTCACCCCCAGAGAGCTACAAGGACGCCTTCGTGCCAAAGGATGCCCTGAGCTCGCATCACAACCAGAGCGGCGCCCTGGGTGCGCCTTTCGAGGTTCGTCCGGCCACGGCAAGACGCGACGACGCCAAGTCGTGGGCGCCAAGCGAGGACATGGCTGCCGAGGTCGACACAGAGAACACGCCTTTGCTGCGGAGCAGATCGCATGCGAGCTCCTATCTCCAGGATGGAAATGGTTCTGCCGCCGGGGTCGACATCGAGAGCCAGAAGCCGGTTGAATCGCGGAGCTGGCTGGCAGAGAGAGCGGGTCGCGCAAGGACGGGCCTGCAGGGTTTCGTGAAGACAGCGGGTGATCCGCGATGTTGGGATGGCAAGGCGATTCTGCACACCTTTGTCGTCGAACCGGTCAAGACCCTGCCAGCGGTCGTTGTCGGTCTCATCCTCAATATCCTGGATGCCCTGTCGTACGGTATGATTCTCTTCCCCTTGGGCAACCCCATATTTGCAAACCTTGGCCCGGCAGGGATATCTATCTTTTATGTCAGCACAATCGTGTCGCAGATTGTCTTTTCAACGGGCAGCATATTCAAGGGAGGCGTGGGCTCCGAGCTCATCGAGGTTGTCCCCTTTTTCCACAACATGGCCACCACAATCACAGCCCTTGTCGGGGAGGACAACCCGGACGCGGTCATCGCCACCACCATCTTCTGCTTCTCTTTCAGCTCCCTGATAACGGGCGCTGTGTTTTTCACCATGGGCGCTCTGAAACTGGGGGGCCTCGTTGGGTTCATCCCACGACACATCCTCATCGGCTGCATCGGTGGTGTGGGTTGGTTCCTTGTCCAGACCGGTTTTGAGGTGTCCGCGAGGCTTGAGGGGAGCTTTCACTATGATTTGGACACCCTTCGGCTTCTGTTCCGGGCCAACACCGTTCCCCTCTGGACGATACCCCTTGGCCTCGCCGTGATCCTGTACTTTCTATCAAGCTCCAAAAAGCTCAAGGACAACCACTATGTCCTCCCCGTCTTTATCTGCTTGGAGCCTGCCATTTTCTGGTTCTTTGTCGTCGTTCTCGACTCGCTCGAGCCTGAGCCACTGCGACAAAAGGGCTGGATCTTCGAGGCGCCGCCTGCCGGGGAGCCTTGGTGGTACTTCTATACCTTGTTCAGTAAGTGCATCCGCTTCTCTTGCCGATTACATACTAACAAGATTGCAGAATTTAATTTGATACACTGGGAAGCGGTGGCAGAGTGTATACCAGCCATGCTGGCTCTCACCTTCTTCGGCGTGCTGCATGTTCCTATTAATGTCCCGGCTCTGGCTCTTCAGACCGGAGAAGACCACGCAAACCTCGACCGCGAGCTTAAGCTGCATGGTCTCTCCAACTTTCTGTCCGGCTGTGCAGGTAGCATACAGAACTACCTGGTCTACGCCAACAGCCAGTTCTTTATCAAGTCTGGTGGCAACAACCGGCTTGCTGGGTATCTCTTGGCGGTGTTCACCGCCATCGTATTGGTCATTGGCCCGGTGATCATTGGATTCATCCCGGTCATGATGGTGGGGACCTTGATCTTTATACTGGGCTTCGAGTTGCTGGTGGATGCCCTTTGGGACCCTAAATCCAAACTGAACATGCTTGAGTACTTGACGGTATGTAGACTTCTAGAGCATGAGTGGAGAAGTCGTGCACCGGCTGACAATTATCTTGCAGGTCGTCGTCATTGTGCTCGTCATGGGCATGTACGACTTCGTGATTGGTATCGGGGTTGGGGTCCTATTGGCCTTCGCTTCGTTGATCTTCCAGGCATCAAGAGTCTCGGCCGTCCGCGCGACCTACTCGGGCGAGGTCGTTGGGTCGACCGTGCGAAGGAACCCGTCGCAGCAACATTACCTCCAGAAAGTCGGCAAACAGGTCTTCCTGATGAAGCTGTCGGGCTTCCTCTTCTTTGGCACCATAGTCGGCGTCGAAGACAAGATCCGCAAGCTCATTGCTGATGAGGAGTTTGCTAGACAGCCCATCAAATACCTGATACTGGACCTGCAGCAAGTCACGGGTCTGGACTACTCGGCAAGCGAAGCCTTCAGCACTGTCAGCCGGCTCCTGGCGGCCAAGGAAATCATCCTCCTGCTGAGCGGTGTGGATACGGACGGCCCAATAGGCCGGGACCTGCGCGCGGTAGGCTTGGGTACGAGCTCCAACGGCACGCAGGTCATCTTCAGCCCGAGCCTCAACTCGGCACTGGAGAACTGCGAGAACGAGCTCCTCCGGACGTTCTACACGAGCCAGGAGGCGTTCAAGTCGTCCAGGAACGCGGGGCTGCCGGGACTGGACGTGCCTGTGGGCAAGATTCTCGACGCGGGCAACAACCACCTGAGCGACAACTTGCTCGGGAGCTCGCCGCGGCGTAGCCACCTCCACAAGGCGGCGCAGGAGTCGCTGACGCAGCGCGAGGTGGTGCGGCTGTCGCGGTGGCAGAACTTCAAGGAGCCGCTTCGCCTCATGCTCCAGATCTTCCACGACCTCTCTGAGCGCAACGAGGACTTCTGGGTGCGCGCCAAGGACTTCTTCGTCCGCAAGGAGTTCCACAAGGGGGAGGTCCTGTTCCAGGCGGGCGAGCCGGCCGAGGGATTCTACCTGGTGGAGAGCGGGATCCTCAAGGCCGAGTACGACCTGCCCCAGGGGTGGCTGTACGAGAGCATCGTGGCCGGGACGACGTGTGGCGAGCTGCCCTTCTTCTCGGAGACGAACCGCACGGCCAAGGTGACGGCGGAGCGTGACTGCGTGGTCTGGCTGATGGACCGCGAGAACTGGGACAGGCTCCAGAAGCGCGAGCCGGACGTGGCACAGGAGCTGCTGAGGATCGGGCTGAAGCTGACGAGCGAGAGGATGAACAGCATCACGAGCTATGTGTTGACGATGGCGGGATGAGCCTGGGACGGGACGGGACGGGACGAGATGGGGGATGAGCAGGCCGTGAATCGGACTCAACCTCCTCTGCCCGCCTCTCTCCCCAACTGAGTTATGTGCATTGCGGCGGTTGACTTTCGCATGGCGTCTAGATACCAAAATTGGGCTGAATGAGCTGGAAAAGCGTTGTGCTGGCTGACATTGGAGATCTAATGGCGCTGTACCCTACTCGAGAATTGTCTACCAGTGATCTATCTATGCACTGACGGGGCTGCAAAATCTAACAAGTTTTCTTTTTTTTTGGGTAGACTTGAGGGTTCACTGCTCTGATCTGTCCTACTTCGGTTCGCCACTCGTGTAAGTCTGCCTGCGTCTATTATTCCACCCAAGCAAATGATCCAGGTGTGGCTCGTGGAACGGGGCTCGGTCGCACAGCCAATGCCGGGAATGCACATGCGTTATCAAAGGCCAGGACCGTCCTACCATTCATGGCATTGGCCTGCCACGCCTGCTAGGTGAGAATGAAGAGAAGGCTTCCTTTTCCCTCAACCTCACCCCCCCCCCTCTCCCCGTGGGGACGCAGTCTAGACCTCGCCCTCGAGATCCTCGGATAACAAGCCGGGGATCATAGGTATGAGGCTCTTGTGTGGAGGCTGCTGCAAGCCACGGGCATGGGCTCGTTCTGGCCCATGATTGCGAGGGGAGTGTTGTCTTGAAGGGGGGGCGGCGGCAGGGTTCCAAGGTTGGGAGCAGGGGTTGCAAGAGGGTGTGCTGTTTTTTTTTTATCGTCCAACAAAGTCTGTTCCGTATCCTACCTACATATAGGTTTAGTGAAGTACCGATCAAAGCCCTGCGAAAAGCTTGCAGTCTCTGCTGCAGTAGCCGCAGTAGCTGCAGTCGATGCCAGTTTTCGGGCCTCGCACTGGTCATGGTGAAAACACCGATATGGTTTGCGCCATCCGAGCCACAATTTTCCATCTGCGCTAGTGCTGGAGCTGTTGTCTTGCGTGCTCGACATGTGCTAGTGTCTTGGATAGTCTACACAGTCGACTATCCGCGGGTTGGTGAGGGGTACATCTTGTATATGATGAATCAGTTGGACTATGTGTGTGAGGTTGACAACTCAAGTCGGTCTAAGGTATGAGGATGAGGGGTTGGATAGCTCGAGGATATTGTAGATGTCATGGCTGTGGATCCAGACTCCCTCCCGCCTCGGTCTCACAAAACATCACAACCACAATCTTCAGGAAGGATAGCAATCTTCGTCTTGTCCTCCGCCATCATGGTCCGAGGCGTGCAGCTATAGCCCCATAACGCCATATCACCCTCCTGCTGCAGATCTCCAGTGTTGCTCCCCGACCTACCGGCCGGCCTGCTCTCCCTGCTGCTCAGAGCGCGAGCCAGTGCTCATTGGGCAACCACTTTCCTCCATCCGGACATCGCAGTCGCAGTCGCAGTCGTCGCGTCCGCCATCTCCCGTCCAGTCCTGCCGTGCCCTTGCTCGCTTGCTGTCGTGCTCGACCAGACCCTGCACCAAACTCAAATCTCGCCATTCTTCTTGTTCTGATCTCGCCCTCCTGCGGCCATGGCTGCCCCTCGGCCCGGGGGAAGCCCGCCTTCATCAACCACCTCCTTCTCCCCCTCCTCCCCCTCCGCCATCCCAGGCCCGACGAGCATCCCGACCGCGAGCAGGGCCAGGACCGTGACTGCCGCCACCGCCTCCGCGCCCGCCATTGCCACATCACAACAGCTCCGGAGAGCTAGCAGCGGAGGACCATCGTCGAAGCTGATCCGGAGGGTCAACACCCAGGACAGGATAAGCGACATCCTAGAGGTATGCGCACTAGTTCATTAAACTTTCTTTGCTCACTGCCGTCCCATCTCTTGCCAGCGCCGAGTATTGCTGGATTATCCCAGTTGGGCAATCGATCGTTACCGGCACATTGGTCACATGCCCTGATGTAGCCCGTCTCATGACAAGCCCATGGACGCAACCGCATTACTCGTTTTCTTACAATGTTACTTTGACCTCCTTGTGCCCCCCTCATTGTTATAGTTTTTATTATTACCTTTCTGGCCGGCACACGTATCGACCACACCAGCCCGTGACTGACACTTGATGCGGGCTCACAGCTGGGCCGTGAACGCGCCGAGAGCATGTCGCCGGCTCGAAGCCCGCCAGCCTTCTTCCGCCGGGGCGGCGGCACCACCAACGATGAGGTCCACGCCCAGGAGGAGCCGGACGAGACCACCGAGATCATCACGCGCGCACCCAGCGGTAGCGCCCACCCGGCCATGAACTACCAGAGCACGGTGGAGTCTGCCGGCACGAGGGCGAGGAAGGCAGCGGGCCCGCAGAGGAGCGGGGACTCGCCCGCGGACGACACGCGGGCCGCCGGCGAGGCCAGGAGTGCGAGCAAGGGCAGGGCTCCGCCGGACGGGCCCGCCGCCGGAAACGGGCACGGGCAGGAGAACCGCAACGGCGCCGCGGGAGGGAAGGAGGAGCAGACGTGGTGGAGGGCGAAGCTGGCGTCGTTCGGGTCGATAGAGCTGGAGAACAAGGGCTCCGTCGCGAGAGACCACCTCGCACTAGGTATGCAAACCCCCCCAAAAACCGCTGGCGGCGAGGAGGGGTGAGAAGCTGGTCCCCTCCTCGCCCTGGTGACTACGATGACAATGCGGCACGAAGACGCTTACAGCTTGTTTTTGTTTTCTTCCCACGTTGTAGAGCGGACATTCCTCGCGTGGCTGCGGACGTCACTCGCCTTCGCGTCCATCGGCGTCGCCATCACGCAGCTCTTCCGGCTCAACACGTCCATCGCGGACAGCCCGTCCGACAGCGCGAGCCAGCACACGCTGCGCCAGCTGGGCAAGCCGCTCGGCGCCGTGTTCCTGGGCATCAGCATCCTGGTGCTCTTCCTCGGCTACCACAGGTACTTCCAGGCGCAGAAGTACATCATCCTGGGCAAGTTCCCGGCGAGCCGCGGGACGGTCATACTCGTCTCGCTCGTGGCGCTGGTGCTCATGGTGATCTCCCTGGTTGTCGTCGTTGTCGTGCAACCGAGTCCCCCTCCTCAAGGATGATTTTTTTTTCCGGGGGGGTCAAATAAAGGCTATCTATCTATCTTGAGTGACGAATCTAGGCCACGGCCACCGCCACCGGCAGGATGAGTGGTGTGGTGGGGTCTCATTGCCCATGGGGCGAGGATTGGCGTTCGGGGGTTGAGTATAGCAGCATAGCACGGCGCCGTCGACTCTGGGGTGTTTGACGTAATTGCCTTGCTTGGTTATGGTGGTTGTTCGAATGACAGTCAGTGATTCCCCGTGCAAATGCTCGCACTTTTGCGATGTTAATATCGGCGAGTGTGCAGTGGCCCACGCAAGTATTTAGTTGGTCGTTACCTGATTCAGGAGTCCCATGTGTGACGTGATGCGAGGAAACACTGCAACAGTCGGTAACAATAGGGCTGGATGAAATCAGACCGACCTTAGCGATCAGGCATTTTGCTTATTTTCGAGATAGATAGATCCATCCGCCTCTCATATCATCCAACCCCGTGCTGCCGTGATTTACCTCGCAAGCGTCATTTTCAAAAGTTCATCCCTCCCGCTACGACCTAGTGCCTCCGATAATTGATCCCCCCCCCCAACACTTTTCTCATCAACACATAAACCCACACGAAAATGAGCAACGAGCCCGCACCGCAGGGGCCCTTGAGCCTCGCGTCGCACCTAGAGGCCCTCGCGCCCGAGGACGGCTCGCGGGCGGAGCTCTTCGGCTCCGTGCTGCCGGCCGTAATAGGCGCGGTGGGCGAGATCGCGAGGGCCCTGCAGGCCTCCCACCGCGTCTCGCTGGCGGGCACCGCCAACGCCTTCGGCGACGACCAGCTCAACGTGGACGTGGCGGCCGAGGCCATCCTGCGCCGGACCCTCGCCGCGCGGTGCCCGTCCGTGGTGGCGGCCAGCAGCGAGGAGGACCCCGTCGAGAAGCCTCTCGTCCGGGGCGACGGCGGCGGCGGCGGCGGTGCCGCCCCAACCGCCACGCCGGAGCGCTACGCCGTCGCGTTCGACCCTCTCGACGGCAGCTCCATCATCGCGCCCAACTGGGCCGTCGGGACCATCCTCGGCGTGTGGGACGGCGCCACCGCCGTGGGGAGGGCGCCGGACGAGGCGCAGGTGGCCGCCGTGCTCGGGGTGTACGGCCCGCGCACGACGGCCGTCGTGGCGGTGCGGCTGCCAGGGTCACCGCCGTTGGGCGCCACGTGCTTCGAAGTCGGCCTGGGTGGCGATGTCGGCGGCGACGGCGCGGCAGAGGTCCTCCGGCCGGCGATACGGCTTTCCCCCCCGCCCTTCGGGACGCGGTACTTCGCGCCGGCGAACCTGCGCGCCGCGGGCCAGGACGCGCGGTACATGGGCCTCGTGAGCGGGTACATCGCCGAGGGGTACACGCTGCGGTACTCGGGCGGGCTGGTGCCGGACGTCGTGCACGCGCTGGCCAAGGGCCACGGCGTGTACGTGAGCCCCGTGACGGCGCGGAGCGGGGCCAAGCTGCGGAGGCTGTACGAGCTGTGCCCCGTCGCGCTCGTCGTGGAGGCCGCCGGGGGCAGGGCCATCGACCCGGCCGACGGGAGGAGGATCCTGGATGTCGTGCTGCGGGGCACGGACGAGAGGGCGGGCCTGGCCTGCGGCACGGCGGAGGAGGTTGAGAAGGTCAGGCTGGCGCTGCTCGGGTGAGAATTCTCCGGGGACGTGTTTTGGCGGCTATGTTGGCTCTTTACACGCGGCTGTGAAACCCGCTGCTAGTACGCAAGGCTGGCTGTCGGGCACGGGGCCGAGGAATTGCCTCTCCTGCCTGCTCTCAAGATGTTGTCCTAGTCACGTCGGTCATTCTTGGATATGGCTGTAGTATCAGGACCATCTCCGGCTCTTATGGGAGGCCTACATACCCAGAGAATTCAACCATGATCTCTGATTGGATAATCCGTCTTTTTACTTCTTCGTCCCAGCCTGGTCAATCTGACAACTGATGATGAGTTTATCTTCATAGTAAGCTCCCTAGGCTCTGTGCGTAGTTTCGAAATATGCAGGCAAGATGGGCTAAAGTATGCAATTCGACTTAGACCCGCCATTGCTTCAACCGGTCATTGCTGAGGCATATAATACCTAGGTAATAGCGTGCTACCGGATCACTTTGGATCTCATGTTTGCAAACCAGGCCACATGTTGCCGTATGCAGACAGCCGATGTGATTTGCTTTTTCATGGGGCACGAAGACTTTCAGCCCGTACCACTATTATATCATGTCCAGGTCCTGTGCAGGCTGGTCGAAAAACAAGAGCAGTGAGTGCCATAGGAAAAACTGCACATGCCATGGAATGAGCCGTCGAGGCCAAAATCACGGAAACGCTGCTTACAGTATTTGGTCCACTGTGCCGTACTTGACACTCGTTTAACCTTCTGGCCCAATGCTCTCATAAAGGCAAGAATATCATTATAATCACACATATGGCGGTAGGCAGCCTTTTCTGGTTTTCTTGTGTCACCGCTGCAGAATTGGAGGGGCACATGTCGTGCGAAGCACATTGTCTCGCTATCGAGAAACCTCACCTTTCCTTGTTTAGGCAGCAGTTGGTTGGTGGCAGGCTGACCCGGACCCAGGAGCATTCGAACTATTTACACATCACACGGGTTCCGTCTAAGGAGTATGAAGGGAGAGAGCCCGTTGAATTGCGAGCTTTGATACCTTGGCGAGCAGAAGGCTGTGTGCCGCCCTATTGTCCACTCCTGGATTATATGGACCCAATACCCACGCATCAAGAGCGAAAGTCAAGCAATGAACCTGCGGCTCCAGTGTCATCCAGCTGCCAGGGAGGAGGATACCAAACACCGCGAACCTCAGCATCGTTAATCAGCACTCCTGCACGCTGGGGGAGACGATAGTGCTAATCCCTCACAGCAATTATCTTCAGTCCAGAGACACATCTGACTTTTTAAGGTTCTCTTGCCGTTATCCTCATCTTGGCTACATGCACAGTGACTTCTTTGGGAAAAAAATGAAACGAGTGGATTAGAACGGGGACATCTGGGGTCGTCCTGTCAGGCTCCTCCTGTCTTCATCAAAGCTCATATGCCGAGTTCTGTTGTTGCGTTCACTTGAATTTGTGGGGGTAACGTTGTCGACTTTGGCCTTGGCCGGATTCTGAAATGGCAGGATTGTCTGGGACATAAATTAGTATCAACAATCAGGACTCGTATATATGCTGACTTCGATTGAAGAGCGTGAAAAATGAATTAGTATACACTCCACTTCTGCAGTGGGAAGGCGACTGAATTGTATTTGCTGCGTAGTTATCCTTGTCATCTTCTGTCAAGACGAGACTAATTGAGTGTTGCCGAAATCCACTTTAAAGTAAACAATGTGTCTGTCCAAGAATGAGAACCACTGGTTCATAAAGTGGCAGAAAATAGTAGGTAACGCTCTGGGTATATTTGCAAAGAACATGTGGATTGGCTTCTAAGCTGGCGTTCTCATCATTAATGATTGGAGTTACCTGAAGAAGTAATTGGTCGGGTTGCTACGCCGTTGCGACCTTATTGCCAGGCCAGCCAGCTTCACTTGACATGCAAGCAAGCAGTACTGGCTCACGTGGGCAAGCCTGAACTTCAGGGTCTCGGGGTGGGGCTGGGGCTGCCCAAGGGACCGGTGCCAGGGACCAGCGCCAGGTACCATGGGCGGGTGGCCCCACTCAAAACCTGTCAGTCACTTCAATGTTGGGCTGCAGAGAGGGGGGGCCTTCTCTGCTGCCAATCAAAGATAAGGTCAATCAATTCTTTAGGTAAGCTTACACTGGTCAGGCACGCTGCTATCAAATGCATGGCCGAGGCGCAGCCAAAGGTCAGCATTGCGTAGAGATTTCGCTGCCTTTTCATCATCTTCAGCTTCCCTTTGGACGCCACCAGTTCAGTCGCCATTTCCTTCCCAGACGATCCGGAAAGCGTCCGCACACGACGACGTCGCCCATTGGTACCGTCGCGCCCGGTCAACGCCCTCCTCTCTGCTTCACCTATCATTCCTCACCCACCGTCAACCATCCCACCATGTCCGGCCTACTCCCCAAGATCGACCGGTCCAAGACGGTCAAGTCCAAGGACTACCGCGGGTCCAGCTCCTTTGCGACCTTCATGATTGTCGGGCGTGAGTGACCCTCTCGGTGCGCGCAAGTAGACAGACAGGCCGCACTTGCTAACCTGCGACAACAGCCGTGTGCTTCTTCCTCGGCATCATCTTCGCCCAGTTCCCCTACGACTACCCGCTCCTCTGGACCTCGGACCCCGTCGCCGACTCCTTCTTCGATCAGCTCGAGATCCACCTCAAGTGGATGCACCAGTCGCCGCCCCTCATCGCCCGCCTGCTGCACATCGTCATGGCCGTCGGCTTCCTGGGCTTCTTCATCAAGCTGTTCAAGCCCTCCGAGAGCAACATGCTCTTCGACGGCGCCTCCCTCGTCCTCTACGTCATCGGCATGGGCGTCTACCTCGCCAACATCGTCAAGGGCTTCAGGACCATCTCCAGCGACCTGTGGAGCAGCGGCGAGTTCCTCGAGAGGCACGACGGGCCCCTCACTGGGGAGATCATCCTGGGCCGCGACGACAGCCTCAAGGTGATGGCTGCTAGCAACACCATCCTTGCGCTGGTCCTGGTCGGCATCCTGGTCCTCCAGGGCGGCCAGTGGTACGCCGAGAAGAAGGAGCTGGACGAGTACGACGAGATCGAGAAGTCGGAGGAGCAGGCCAAGGGCGCCGCGAAGAAGAAGCAATAGGCGGCGTCGCGGCTTTGGTGCTGGTTGGGGGCCCATTTGCATTGGAAAGTTGACTGCCCATGTGGACTTGGTGTGCATTGGGACGGCGAGACAAGGGGGCTTCGGCTGTCGAGCTACGGCTCCGGCAATGTATGCCAGGTAATGCGATGTGAGGGTTCGGAGGTATTGTAGGATTATATGGACTATCGCTACCATCGCAGCCCAAGTGACATTACATATAGGGCAATGCTACGGTGTATATATGCATCACTATATAGCAGCGAGTAGATGATATCCTCAAAATCCCACACACACACACACACATATACACATACGCACACACTGTACCAACTCGTGCTCACTCTGGCATGTGTAAACAAGACGGTGTGGCAACGCCTTTTGCTATGTTGGATCTAGAGCAGTAAGCTATTTCCCCTTGTTGTTTGCTCTGAACGCCTCAACCTCCAGAAGTCCATCAATTCATAAATGGTGCGCCGCATCAGGATCGCTCTGGGTCAATCTATCTATTACTCAGGTGGGTTCGACATACGCCGTAGCACAAGACAGGATGCCGTGTCATAATCCGGTGAAGCGGGTGCAATCATCACCCAAGAGCGTCTCCGCACCATCATTGGGGAAGGACCGGGACGCGCTGATAGAAAGGTGGGAAGTTGGTGGAGTGAGGTGGATGTTTGCCCAAAACAAGTCTTAGAGGAGAAGAAGTGGTGACGGCTGCTGAATGCCAAAAGGACAAAATGTGAGTATCAACGTGCCTGTGCCGAGTTGGGACACCTCTCAGCTTGTGGAATTGTATAATTTCAATGAGCTGGCCATGAGTCTGGGGTCAGACCTGTCATGCCGTATCAACCAAGACTCTGTTGTGGTACATGGAGTTGTAACACAACCAGCCATACACTCCCTCCCCCCCCAAAAGATTTCAAAACGAAGATTCTAACACTTCCATTTCACCTCTGGTAACGACGAATGTTTATCAAATTTAATTACGCGAGACTCCAATTGCTGTCAGATGGCCATCCCATGGAAGGAGCGTAGGTACCTATATATGTTGGCTCAAGTCTCATCGTCAAACAACTAAGCTAGCTACTACCCAACCCACCCGCCCACTCGCGATTCTGTCGATTTTGGCGTCTTGCAATCATCAGCCTATCTCTCGGCTTCTCTCTTCACTGTTATTGTTTTCTTTTCGTCAAATTTTAACCGCCCCCCACCCCCCCACCCACCAAATTCAATACCAACACTTCCTTCGTTCGGCCCATAAGCCCTTCACACACCAAACTTTGGGCTTGCGCCGTTTCATCTCCGGGAGAATACAAAAAAAAAAAAAAGCCAGACAAGAAGAATCATCCAAGGTATCATCGGTATCGTGTCGTATCTGGTTGTGGTATAAGTGAGAGGAGGAAATGAACTTGTAGAGAAAAAAAAAAGGTGAACATCATGAGAAGCTCAGTAAGGACCAAGAAAAAGAAGAAGAATGGTCATAATGCCCAAGACGCCTTCCCAAAATGCAAATTAGCCCACCCCAATGTTTCGTCAAATCGTCGGCTGAAAAAAAA